>JAJEJO010053853.1:0-39080 GCA_020662805.1 Glaucomys volans
TCGAGGCCACGTGAGGTGGCGGGCAGGCCCAGACCCCCTCCTCACGTCTCGCCCCCCACGCTGGCCTGTCAGGGTGCCCGGGGCCCCAGGCTAAAGCGGAAGTCTTAGCCATTGGCCAATGCTTCTGCATACTCCGTGCGTGATCACTGAGTGTCTAGGCTCTGTGCAGCTTGCAGTCCACGAGCTAACCTCGTGGACAGCTCCCTGATTGGTTGTTGCTGCATTTATATACTGCACTACTTCCCTGTTGGGGGGAGAAGAAGAAAGAATCTGTAACAAGATGGTCATTGTGTGAATAAAGTTTCTGACCAGCCTACCTGTCGCGTCTCCCTGCGGGCAGGGATTCGCAATAGTTTACCATATAATTATCTACAATGGAGGCATAAAGGCATATTAATGAAACTACTTGGGTTGAAATATTTATGCACTTTAAATATGAAAGTTATTAGAATTAATAATGTTATTTATTTAGCTCAATTTACTTTAAAGCGACTAGGTGTATGCTTTGCTAAAAAATTAAATGGTTTCATGATAAATATATGAGCCTTAGTAAATTATTAGATAAATTAATACTAATAAAGAGAGCTTAGTAGATTAATATAGTAAGATCAAAATAAAACAAGTTTTCAGGTAATTTTAATAAAAAACAGATTAAAATATTGAAAATGTTTCTTAGAAAAGTATGACTAATTTAATATTAGAAAAAGTTAAGGAGACAATACAGGCCAATTGGTCCAGAAAAACTATTTATTTTGATATCATAAATGATCAGATAATCAAAATAACATCATGAGTGTTTGACTTTCAGTGATTGAGCATTGATCATGTTGCTTTCTGAATAATTATGTTTTAAAAATAGCTTTTGAAAACAAGTTAAATCCATGAATTTATCGAAACACATTTAAAGCCAATAAATAACAATTTTGAAAAGAAAGAAGAAAGAGAAAAAAGAGAGAGGAAAGAAAGATGGTAACAAAGAAAGGAAGGAAGAAAGGGAGGAAGGACAAAGAAGTAAAGAACAGCAGACCAACCTGAGCAACTAAGCGATACCTCGTCTCAAAGTAAAATTAAAAAAATTACAAGAGGGGGGCTGGGGCTGTGGCTGAGACTCAGTGTAGAGCACTTGCCTGGCACATGGGAGACCCTGGTTCAATCCTCAGCACTACATAAAAAAAAAAAAAAAAATTATATAAAGGTTTTGTGTCCATCTAGAACAATAAAAAATATTTTTTAAAAAGGGCTGAAGATGAGTAAAAAGGCTCAGTTTGAAGAGCACCCTTGGGTTCATTCTCCAGAATGACATTTAAGATATTAAAATAAAAAAATAGAAAGAAAAGGAAATCAAAGGGACAGATCAACTTTACCTGTAACAAAACACCTCATTTAATAGCTTCTTAGAACATAAAATTTGACTTGTTTTGTTTTCTCTCTGAACTACCAGTTTTTTAGCTGTTAAATTCTCTGAGACCTCTGAATTTTGTGTTTTAATTTAAGGCTTCATGTGAGTGTTGTAAGATTAGAGTTGGCTGTTTGTTTTGCCTAGTGTTTAAATAATTTCACTGTATTACAGATGAGGGAACAATGTTCCACCGACTGTAGCTATGCTCTTTTAATCCATGAACTGCTAAATATTAAAATGTGTTACATTGAATATTTGCATGTACTCAGATGTCCACATGCAAATTAAATAAATTAAATTTAAAAGCAAACAAAATTGCAAACAGAACCTTAAAGGACCTTTAAAGGTACTGAGACAGGTGTTTGTTTGTTTGTTTGTTTTGGTCAGGAGGTTATTACTCAGTCTTAAAAAAATTCTTAATCCTTTTAATGATTTTATTTTTTCTCATATTATTCTGGCTCCACTGGAAATCTTTTAACTGTAATGGTTCTTCATTTTATTTTATGGAGACCTAATTCTGATTCCTAAAAGTTTCAGTGGTTATGTTTGTTCATTAATGCTTTTAATGTTCCTCGCTATATTGCTGTTTCAATTTTTACTATCTTGTTCACATCAGGTTCTCACAGCTTGGGGTTTACCTTGAGTCATAAAAATTCGATATTGTGACCTAAACACTAATGATGTAGAACCCTGTGTGGTTCTGTATGGCACAGTGGGATAAGTAGGGCTTTGTGTACTTTTAATCAAGTGCTATAATGAACAGATACTGAATTTTTGGAAATGATTACAAGATAAATAGGCCTGTTAGGAGGGCGAAAGATAATGTGGTGAATCACATAAATAAGATGATCAGGAAGTGCTATATATCTCCACTTAAGAATCCCTCTGAGAAATCTCAGTATGCTCCAACTAATGGTCATAAATAAGCACATATTCTATGCAGAGTTAATTTTATGACTTTACGATACAGTGTGACAATGGAGACCTGAAACAGAATATAAATGGCTAAGCACAGAGAATGGAATAGGAATATCTTTTATAAGAAAATACCACTAAGTCATATAAAATATATATGAATGATATTTTTACAAATTATAAATATGTAGTTGTTACTATAATTAAATAATATTAGTGGAAATGAGACGTGGAAATTTTGGTACAATTTATTTTTTGACACTCATCATGTCTGCTTGCTTCAGGTAACTGAGACACTTGAGGAAGATTTACTTTAATCCAAAAAGACTGAAATGGATAGAATCTCAAGATTTTTAGCAATTCTCTGAAGCACTAGGAAGAGAGAGATTCTAGGCAAGTGAGAACTCAGCTGATGAGAACACTAGGGTAAAAGTATGCACAATGTCCTGTGGAGGAGTGCTTTTGCTGGCATGATTGCCACTGTATTTTGCATTCTTAATCTTCAAATGTGTTAGTTAAATAGATCAAAGTGTATGTGTATGTATCTCTTAAGCCTAACTTGCTTTTCCAGTAATAGTCATGCATAACAATCTGGATATGTTCTGATAAATGCATCATTAGGTGATTATATCATTGTGTGGACACAATCAAGAGTAGTTACACATAGAGGTTTAAGTTTAGTGTACATCTAGGCTATTACTTTTGGGTTGCAAATCTGAACAGTATATTATTGTACTCAATACTGCAGGCAAGTGTAACACAGTGTACCTAAACATTTCTAGACAGAAACAAGTATAAATGCAGTATAAAAGAAATAACATGATGCACCTATACAGGGCACCTACTGTGAATGGACTTGCAGAACTTGAAGTTGCCCTGGGTGAGTCAGTGAGGGAGTAGTGAATGAATGTGAAGGCATACATTAGTGTACCACTGTAGACCTTGTAAGCACTATACACTTAGGCTACACTAAATTTATTACAAAACTTTCACTAAATAAGTTAATAATAAATTAACTTTTCCTTACTGTAAATTACTTTTTAATATTTTTAAGTTCTTCACCTTTTTTGTAATACATTTAGCTAAATAAACACATTATGCAGCAGTACTAAAATATTTTTCCTTATGCCTTTATAAATATTTTTCTATTTCTAAATTTGAAAAATTTCCATTATTAATCTGTTTTTACTTTTTAAACTTTTTTGTTGAAAATGAAGATATAAACACACACATCAGCCTAGACTAACTCAGGTTCTAGATCATCAATGTTACTTCTTCCACTTTCACATCTTGTCCCACTGGCAGGTCTTCAGGCCAATAATACATATTGAACTGTTAATCTCTGAGGCTAACAATGCGTTTTCCAGAAAACCTGAACAGCCTGACTACACTGAACGACCTTTGATCTTCAGTTTAGGTAAATTAGGATGGCTGGGGGTGGTGGTACATGCCTATGATATCAGTGGCTCACTTTGGGAGGATGAGGCAGGAGGAACAAGAATTCAAAGCCAACCTCAGTAACTTATTGAGGCCCCAAGCAACTCAGCAAGACCTCACATCAAAATAAAAACTAAAAAGGATTAGGGATGTGGCTCAATGATGGAGTGCCCCTGGGATCAATCCTTGATACTGAAAAAAAAAAAAAAAAGATGAAGTAATAACTCTGGAATCTCATGGAACTGAGAACAACAAAGGTTAATTTGTTATTCATGTCACTCGTATTTTATGTCAATTGGGAATAGGATATGTGCCATCTTGACTTCATGCAAGGACTTAAATGTAGTTAGGGAAAATATGTTTGGTGGTGTTATTAATCTGAAATACTCTGTGTTCTCTGTGCATGTGAGGAACATTCTTATACTGAAAAAATATGTGTACATTCATGTGTATGAAGGTTAGTGTACACATGAATAATTTAAACATTACTGATAAAGCTTTTGTAAGCAAAAGCTTTTGTTTACATGATTTGCCATGAATCACTGTAAAATGAAGATCCTTGTAAAAGTGAAATTACACACTTTACATACCTGTGCATTTATATATTAGCCACACACACATGCACACACACACACAAACACACACATATATATATATAAGTATCAGAGAGAGTTCAGATTTGCTTATCTATAGAAATGCTAGATGATTATTTAATTTGGGGTTATATTTATTAATAGCACTTGTGACAACAATGAATATAAATATGTTTATAAATTCCATATAACAGAAACACAGTGGCATCTAATGTAGTCTGCATTTCCTACTCAATAAGGAACATTCAGTGATTTTTACCTTGCTGAGAATAATATCCTTTATGGTCATATCTATGGCTTTTTCTATTTTGGATAATGCTTTTATTTTGTGCCTCTTTGTCTGGCTCTTTTTACTAATTACTTGAACTTACTGAACCCATGCAGTATTTTTTCATGTTCAGTGTTTTCATACACTGAATTCTATAGGAAAATGTGCTCCTTTCCAGCATACTCTCTGCAATTCTTGCTGTGTTACTGGTTAATGACTACAGCCTCATGATGCTGAGCCTTCTGGCTCTCTGTAGTCTGACTGTGCTGTGTCTGTGTTCTGCATGTTGAACAACAAGAAAATGATTACATTACTCAATAGGTGGGAAGTCACCCTCTGCCTGCAGTCATATCTGAAAAAAAGGTCCCCTAATGTGCAGCATCATTAAATATCTCCAAAGAAACATCCTCCTGAGGCACCTCTCCTCTAAGCATGTATGTTCCATATTTAACTAAAATTTGCCAAAAATAAAAATCTATATAAAGTATTTACTTGAATATATCATTCATTTACATGTATACACTAAAATGAAAAATTATTTTGCTATTATATCAGTTTCAACTTATAGAACTGATAGTTCTCCTTGGGATACTGGTAATACAAGCAAGTAAATCCTGAAGAATTAATTGCTTCTGCAGCCTAACATATAAAATCCCTGTCTGAGTGGGGAATGGGGGTGAAATGAGAGCACTGTGGAGAGGACACATGTCACTCATCTATCCAGCCTCCACTGGACAAACAGCGTGAAGGAGAAGAGTCACTCCTGGTCAAGGCACTTTGAGGGACAGAGGTGCTGTCTGCTCAGCCTACAGTCACTGAATTTTTCTTGGAATAGTCACTGGTCTCTTGTAAGCTTTCCCCAAGTTAATCATATGTCTCCCATGCTGTCTCTGGGTACTTTCTTTGATTTTTCTGCAACCTATTCCACTGAAATGGCACCACTTGGCTTTGGACATGACATATATCCATTGAGAATCTATTTATATCACATAGTTATGATTAAATTACTTGTTTTGAGAAGCCCATCTATTTTCCAGAAGAGAGCACTTCTGTAGTTAATTTAAAATTTGGTTTAATTTGGTTTTCTTTAGTCAAAAGTCATTCTGTGAAAATTACAAAATGGGCTCTAAAATCATGTTAAGTATTAAAGTCTATCAATTTCTGTGAGAAAAAAGTTTAATCATATAAATATTAAACTTTAAAAATATTAATATTTTATTTTAACAACAAAATAGCACATGCTTATTACAAATTTTATATAGATACATTTGAAAATGGAGCCACATCTAGGCCCACATTTTAGCAAAGGCAAATAAATTTGAAACAGATTTTTTGATATTAAAGTTTAAAATAGAATTAAGATGTGAATAAAAGATGGAATCTCCAAAATGAAATGTTTTGGTTGTTGCTGAGTATGTGGATATAAATCAGATAGGTTTATTTATTGAATCCAAAGAATAAAAAGACAAAAGGAAGAATTAGATAAACAAATGTCTCACACTCCTCTTGTCATAGATCTATGTTAGGAAAACATGCTGTCATGTAGGTTCACTCCCAACAGGTATGATATTAGTATGCTCTTTTATACTCTCACCACCTATATCACTTCAGCATTTCACAAAAGCATTAGCAGGCCAGAAACTTGGATTTTATTGAGCCTCATTGTAATAACTGTATTGTTGTTTATGTTAGAAATTTTTTCTGATGTTTACCTTTCTTATTAGCTGACAGTGAGAAAGTCTGGTAGTTTATAAATATATGGTTCACAGTCACCCATTTCAAATTTCTTCAAAACTCTTCATATTCTGCAAAAATAGACTGAGATTGCTTATTATAAATTAATAAAGACTTAAAAGAGACTTCACATTCTACACATGGCTATTGTTCCAAATATTCAACAGTACTGTGTTCATCGTTACCCTATGTACCTGTATGATTACATGAATGGTATGAATCTACATCATGCACAACCATAGAAATGAAAATTGTACCCCATTTGTGTACAATGAATCAAAATGCAGTCTGTAAAAATAAAAAAAGAGTATATATGTAAAAACTGACATGATGATTTTAAATTATTTTAGTATAGTTAGGTGAGTGGGTAAATTATTTTATCATATTGAAAGAAGAGTTTTAATCCTTCTATGAAATATTTAATTTTGATGTCTGCACTTGACTTTAGTCATGTCTCATACTGGAGGGAAAATAAATGAACAAATTATTAGGAATGTGTTCCATCCTGCATTTAATGTCAACTCCAGTTTCATACTTTAGCATATTCTACTATCTATCCATTTCTCAAAAGTTAAATAAGGAATACATACTCATAGCAATTTTGTCCAAATGAGTAAAATTCTAAAGGCACAAGATGACTTTTTCCACCACAAATATTGAATAAAATTGAAATGCATGGAATTTTCACTCCATTCAAATAAAATTTCAATTAGTAGAATTTTTGTCTCTACCATAGTACATTATTCCAAGTAACAGCATTATTTATTGCTTTCACTGTGCACAACTAAATTGTCCTCTTATAGCTAAGGACATCTTTAGATGTATTATTTCAGTATTAAAATTCTTAAATGATCTTTCACACCATTTCTAAGTTGTCCTCCAAATCCGTTCTGTATTCTGCTTCAGTCACTTTATGTGATGATCAACATCCAAAAATGTTCTGTTTCAGAAAAAGTGCATTCATGTAGGTGGTACAAATTTAAAGGGAAATAATTTCAGAATCTGAGATAATTGCAAAATCATTAGAGATTTGCTAAATAAAGGAAATTACCAGGAATGTCCCCAAATTACAACATAATTTTAAATGCAGGAAGGCATTATTTTCAAAGCACTTT
Organism: Glaucomys volans; assembly: GCA_020662805.1. Taxonomy (NCBI): domain Eukaryota; kingdom Metazoa; phylum Chordata; class Mammalia; order Rodentia; family Sciuridae; genus Glaucomys; species Glaucomys volans. Next base: position 7,462 of record JAJEJO010053853.1, read on the forward strand.
CAAGAAGCTTAAGATAAAGGGATAAAAACTGAGCTGAAGGAAAATTAACATCCAGGATGTGCAGGGTAATACCAAACAACCTAATGAGCACATATTTGGAATAACGAGAGACAAGAGAAAATGTGTACATTATATTTTTAGAAAAATCAAACTACAAATTTCCTAAACTTAACACAACGCACCAATTTATCTAGTTAACTAGCTTATTGGTGACATGATGGCTTTTGCCACATAATGGTTAACTATTGAAAATTGGACATAAAAACCTGTAAATGCATTTAGAAGTTCAGAAAGGAGGCAAAAGTTACATTTTACTCTTCAAAATAAAGATAAAAATTATCCTCCCAAAGGTTCCACCATTCCCCAATGTGCCACAGGGTTATGTCAAAACCTTTAGCATATAAGGCCTTTGAGGGACATTTCAGATGCAAATAATATCACCATTGCATAAAATTATACTGCTATATGTTTATTACAGCTGTGCAGTGAAAAGCACACATCAGGAATTGGGTAGAGGAAGAAGAAAGCAGTTAATATGAAGAATTGGGTGAAAATTCTGAAGAGTGAGGAGATATAAAGTTGATCCTAAACATACTTTAATGATTTAGGGATTCATATTGTTGGTCCTAGAGCAACAAGTAAAATTAAAAGTAAATATTGGTATAGCTAAAACTGGCAATGTGCAAAAAATTATTTAATATCCCACACAGTAAGGACTCTATAAATTGAATACCAATGGAAATAGTAATGGACATGAATCAGTTATCTGAAATTAGTAACAATTTCAAATACATATGTACTGATATTTGGAGCTCCCAGTTTCAGGGGTCATTGTCCAAGGACAGTGACCAAGCCTTCCTTGAGACTTGAGATGAGGCTGAATATCATGGCAGAGGAATGTTGCAGAGGGACGCAGCTCATATGTGGTAGGGGCTCTCCCAGAAAAAAGAAAAGCCAGAACATCAAAATTCATGCAACCAAAAGCGACAGAAATAGACAAATCTGAAATCATATTAGGAGACCCATCATCACTTTATCAAGAATTACTAAAATAAACACATAAGAATTGATAACTAAATAGAAGATCTAATAACACAATCAACTTGACCTAATTGACATTTAAAGAGAATTGCACTCTACAGAATTCACATTCTTTTTAACTGGATTTTATAAGCAATGCTGAACCATGTGAATCTAATCTACAATCTACAATAATAAAAATCAAATTAGTCATTTTCTGGCTAGGAGAGATTAACCTCAAAGGTCATTGATAAAATTTCTGCAAATATACCAGTATTTTATGTATTGAATTCATGGTATGTAAGTTATAACTGAGTAGAATTTATTGAAAAAATGAAGTTCTTATATGATGAAGTTATAGTTTTAGCAACTGTTTCAAAAGCTAGATAGAATGCAGGATAATCTGCACTAGCCATATGGATGCTGTATTTGCTGCACACTTCAATTAACATTGCTGTATTTATATTTTTATTTTTTTTTTGCTTATCTGTATAACTTTACATTCTTAAAATGAAGTTTGGTGTTTATGTTATTCAAATTTTTGCATGTGTCCTTATTTGTTTTAACTGCTAGATTGATCTCTTACTGAGAAAAATGTATTAAAATAAAAAACTAGGATGCAAGAAATTTTCAGCATCTTTTGTAACTCAGTCAAGTGCCACTTTGATGCACTTTGAAGCCACATGATTATTAATAAAAATTGGTCTAATTATATGGTTCATGAATTTTTAGAATAAATAAATAATACTTGACTAAAGAAGACTTCCTACACTCCAAAATATACTCAATTCTAATTTCTTATAATTATGAATTGTTTCTAATATAGAGGAACTTGAAGCTAAAGCAAAGGTAGGTGTTTGTAGACACAACTAAATTAAGGACTTTTGAGATGTAGGGGGTTTTCCTTGGTTATCTGTGTGAATCATAAATGCAATCATGTGCATCCTAATCTGAGAGAGGTAGATGGAGTTTTGACCAGAAACAGATGAAATGATGGTACAAGGACAGGAAAATGTTAAAAGTTGTCATTAAAGATTGAAGTGATGCAAAATCAAACTAAGAAATGTTGGCATCTAGTTGCATGAAAAGGAAAGGCACTGATTATTTCCCAGAATGTCCTTTGAGTGTGGGTCTGTTGACACCTTGAGTTGAGCTCAAGCTGATTTCAGATTTCTGGCTTCCACAGATGTGGGAAAATACATTTCTGATGCTTAAAGCTACTAAATCTGTTGTAATCTATCAGAGCAGTGACAGGAAACTGATATAGACCCACTTTTTCATTTAATACTACTGCTTTCCCCTCCTCACACATTATTTGCTTATTTTGACTAATGTTAGTTATACTGTGGTTACTAATGGACTGTAGAGACTGGGATATATTTTTTTACCTTTGATTTTCAGTCTACCTGTGTTCCTATAATTTTGTGGGTGTGACTTTTAAAAATGTTTATGGTTTGGTTTTAATCTAGTGTCATCCTTTGTATTACAGCTTGACTTCATTATTCTGCTAACATTGAGCATAAATATGGATATTATTTGGAATGATTCTTTGTCATATTTTGATATGCTAGTCCTGATTTTTTGAACCTTTCTAATGTATTTTTTCAAATCTTCATATGAATTATTTAATGTTGATATATTTTCTCTAGTTTTTCCCTACTATTTAGGATGTCAGATATTTCAGTGATTAAAGATCTTAAAATATTTCTTTCCAATAATTTCTTTTTGGTTCAGATATTTTTCTAATCTGTATTATTTGTATTAATTGCTAACTACTCAAATTTAAAAATATGCTTTGAGGCTGGGCATGGTGGTGCACACCTGTAATCCCAGCGACTCAGAAGGTTGAGGCAGGAGGATCACAGGTTCTGAGCCAGCCTGAGCAACTTAGAGAGGCCCTAATTAACTTACTGAGACCCTGTCTTAAAATTAAAATAAATAAATAAATAAATAAAGCATTGGGAATGTGCTTTAGTGGTTAAGTGCACCTGGGTTCAATCCCTGGGCCCCCTAATTCTGTCCCCCAAAATATGTGCTTTGAATTTTGCATAAACTTTCTACTTTTCTTGGTCTATTTTGGGGGGATGGCTCTCAAATATTCTTATTTATATTACTATATATTTTAGATATAAGATATTCTTTCAAAAGTACATCTTTCAGTAATTTCTTTACTCAATATATTGGCATCACTTTTTTATGGTTTTTTAAACAGAAATCAAATGACTTTTATTTACTGAATGTTTGAAAAACAAATGCATAAATGTTTATTTTTCTTAATATTTGATACCATTCAATTATAATGTTTTGTATTAATACAACAAACACAATTTTTTGTAGCTAATAGTTTTTGAGTCAGTTTTATGATTTTCATATGGATGATGTTCCTACAAATATGTGTGTTATGCAGTAGCTTTAACATTTATATTACTAAGTGTCAGTCACATTAATTAGTACTCCAATTACATCTTTCACACTTGAGGGTTCACCCCTTTGTGTTGTCACTTTTTATCTTAACCCTCAGTTCTTTTTCCTAATTCACTTAGCACTTTTTAAAATGAACTCTAAGAATTTCTTAAATAAGCTTAATGATCACTGCCAGCTGTGATGCTTACAAGTCTGAAATATGTCATGCCACCAGATGAATGGCAGTATCGGTAGCATTCTAGGATTATTCAACTGCACTCAGATTAAATCTATCATCCAATATCTACCTGCAAGTTTTCACCGTTTTTTTTTTAAGCAAAAGTTACGAAAGACGGGGAATCATGACATGTGCTCAATTTGTTATCTTCACAGAACACCTATCTATGTCCCTTAATTGAGGATATAATACTCTTTAATTATTTTTTGAGTCTCTGTACAATTTTCATGTTGTTCAGAAGAATGCATTGATTGTTAGATTTAGTTCTAACTTGTTAATAATACCTTATAAGTCAAGGTTTTTAAAATATGGGCAGGACATTGGACAAACATGTTGAATATCCAGAAATTGTTCTCTTTAACATAAAGGATATAATGCTAATTCAAATTACGATGTTTAGTGTACTGGTGTCAATGCTCTTTATTTTAATAAGTTAGTAGGGACATTTAAATATGCCACTTTGTCACTCCAGGGTTTTCCTTAACCAGTGTGGCAATATAAGTGGAGAAAATAGCATAATTAAATTTTTTTTTTTTTTTTTTTTCCGGTACTGGGGATTGAACCCAGGGCCTTGTGCTTGCGAGGCAGGCACTCTACCAACTGAGTTATATCCCCAGCCCATTTTAATTTTTTAAAAGAAATTTAAATGTCTGTAATAGAATCCTTTTATTAGACAACACACCACATGCAGGATTCCTTGTGGTGCTAACTATAATGTAAATAGCTGCAATGGTGGCTCCTGTGGGGGTGGATGCAACCAAGTCCACAGCTGTCAAAGCTGCACTCTGTCGGCACCATGCTTCCCTGTCAGTTTGCCACGCAGGTAGCAGGCGAGTGCTGGGTTTACCCTACAGTCCCGCTCTTGCCTCAGGCCTGGAGCTATCTACCAGCTCACCATCAGACCTCCTGGGGCTCCCCTGCCTTTGGGCACAGGACTTGCCTGCCTGTGAGAAGGGAAAGGGGGAATGACAGCTCCCTGCCCCCCATTTCCTTGCAGCTAGCCAGCCATTGGTTGTTTGGTCAGCCTACCATCACCAGCCATTGGTTCCTTTGTCAGCCTGTCCTTGCCAGACATTGACTGATCCCTAGCCTGCCAAAATTCAACTTTGAACAATTGGCCCTAATCATCGTTTTGCCGCGAAGTTCTAGAGCTTAAAAGAAGCTCCCTGGCCATGTTCTCTCTCTCTTTCTCTTTCTCTTCAGGGCAGAAACTGTCGGTCGGCCTAATAAAATCTCTTGTGTGAGTTCCTGGATCCAGAGTACTTTTTCTGGGCACTTTTCCACTCTTCACTAACTTTTCCCTGATTGATTATGAGAGTAAACTACGTAAAGTACACAGGAAAAAAGAACACTTTTGACATTTAAGTAAATTTCTGAAAGAGATCCAGATCCTGAATATGAACAGAGATCACATTAATTTAGCTAACATTCATTAGGAGATCATTATGTCCATATATTTTTTTCTTTTCTTTTTTCCTTGTGGAGTTGGGGATTGAACACAGGACCTCATCCATGTCCTGTGTTCTATCACTGAATTGCACTGAATTGCAATATTTTTTTAATGTAAAATGCAAACATCTGCATCATGTTACAGGATTTTATTTTCATATATAAAATAACTAAATTACTAAATGTATGCAGCTGTAGGGAGAGAGCATTCACTTTTTTAAAATGCTAGATAGTAATGGAGATACGAATATGCAAATAAATTGTGAAAGTTGACTTCTAAAATGGCCACCAATTCTCTCTGATTCCTGGTATTCACAATCTTGTGTGATCTCTACTCCCTGGGTATGAGCTGGATCTAGTATCTCCTTTGCTAGTTTCTTTGGCAAGAAGTGATTGACTTGATATTGAACTACAAAATGACTGTGACTTCTGTTTTACTTCTGTTTATTTTTTGTGGTTCTGTGGATTGAACACAAGGCCTTGCACATGCTACAAGTGCTGTACCACTGAGCCAAAACTCCCTTATTATTTTATAAAAAGCAAGCATCAATTTTAGAAATTGGTCCCCATGGCAAAGAACTGATGTATCCTGCTAACTACAGGCAAGGAAGGACCTGAGGATAACTAACAGCTTGATGGAGATTGCAAGCTATACTTCCTTAAGCCATTCAATGTCTGCAGACCTGGTTACACCCTGCTCTACCTATGTATACCTTGCTGAAAAACTCTGGGATGGAGGTATTCTGCTAACTTCGATGAGTTTGCTGACCCACAAAATATGTGAGATAAAATTTTGTTGTTTTAAGACACAAAATTTGGGATAAATTTTATAAGGCAATGATGATTCATGATGATCTGATAAAATAAGCATTATAATCTAATTTACTATACTTTTGTTCTTGTCAATATTAACTTTTAGCCCTATGTTTGTTAAATTTCTATTTATTACCCCAAATCTTGAAATAGTATTAGTCTATTGGTATACTTTTATTTTTAATAAAATACCATGATGAAACTTTTCCTATATTGGCTTTCAGAAACAATGCTCAAAGTTTTTCCTTTGTAATGAAAAATAAAATATTCTTTTAACTTCCATTGATTTTAACCAATCCTGTGGTCAGGAATTAAAGCATATGTTTTTTGGCTATGAATATGCTTTTTTCTAGTGGTTATGCTATGTATATTTTCAAAAATATGCCTTTCATTCATAAATAAAAGTTGTTCCATATTTAATTGGTTAGTCTAATTTCTTATAAGATATTGATCTTAATTTGGTTATCAAAAAGTCTGCTTTGATATCCTTAGGAGATATTATATGTTTAATTATTATAAATACATCCTAAGAACCTAAGATCAAAGGATTAGAATGACTTTATGATCTACACACTGAAAAACTTTTGTTTGAAAACAAAATGAAAGTAATTCAGTTTGATATTTTATGTTTGCATAAAAATGGTAATTAGTACAAAACACAATATATAGTCTAGGAAAGTCTAGCTAATTCAAAAAAGAAACAAAATGAATTACCAGCCTTGATACTAGAGGTAGCATACAGTGTTCTAATTTACTGTAGTTACACAGATTTTAAATGAAAACGTTTTTTAAAAAAAGATTGATACAGCACATCATATATCCAAATTAAAATGACCTGAGATACATTACAGAAATGCAGCCTCAGAAACCCGAAGAATGATGGGAGATGAAGAAAAGACAGATACACATAGACAGAGAAAAAGTTGGGACCAGGTGGGAGCCAAGCTCTGATGGAGCTTTACTGACATCAGAGTTCGCTCAACATATTTATTATATAGATTTCATCAAAAGGTTATTTGTGAGAAAGTACCAGCAAAGTAGTCAATCTGAAGGATGCTGCAAAACTTGGGAAACATCAAGATCATCTTTTTATTCCCCAAATTCTTTATCCCTGGGAGTTGGTTACTAAGCTCAAAGTTCCCACTGATATAGCTGCACACCTTAGCAGTTAGCATTTTCTGGCTCAGCATCACCATAGCCACTGGGCCATCTTAGCGGTCTTTAGACAGGAGGTTCTCAGCACAAACACTGTCATGAGGGAATCAGAAATCATGGTTCTAATCATTGCTCTCCACAATACATCTTCGTCCACGTGTATCAGACAAGAGCTCTTTTGTTTTGAAATGCTTGGAACTATTGAACCAGATGTTTTATCAACTCAATGGATATTGAGTAGGAGTGAATGGTTTCAGATGTGATGAGAGCTTGGTGTCTTTGGGAAGACTGATGGGATTCCTGTGGATTCTGTAATTGGTCAAGTCACTGATTCTTATTGCACAGCAGTGAGGGTGAAAAGTTCAGAGGGTATTGCCCATATAGAGGGCATATATTAGATAATGTACTAAATATTTCATTAGGTGTGTACTGTATTTGGAATATGTAGTAAATGCAATATCTAGGAATTTTAAATATAAAGCATTCAGCAGCAGATATAAGAAAAACTTTGATTATAGAAACATGATCTCAGTTAGTCAATAAAGCTATTTATCATTTATCAAGCAATTAGATAACAATAAAATTACATTAAACAAGAAGCTTAAAATCTGTACATTCACATTAAGAAAAATAAATAACTGCTTTGTTTCGAAAATGGGGGAAAGGTTTGTTTATTTCCAATCATACAGTACAGAGTTTATCCATAACTACTTGCTTTTATACAAGTCAGAAGCAGTCACATTGTAGTTGGGTCAATTCAACATGCATCACAAACAGTATGTTTCATTGAACTCAATTTATAAAAGTTTTATTAGATTTTTCTCTGTGCTTATTTATCCTATTTTCATATTCTTTAAAGTTGGAATCTCTACTGTCCTTCAGAAGTCTTTGAATATGTCAAAAGCAATTTTTTTCTGTTGTATTTTTTTTATTAATTTCCATGGATGTCTACATGAAAGACATAAAGCAGTGAAACTGAATGAAATAAAGAACACCCTAGCACAATAAAACTGTACTCACAGTTCAAGGAAAAATCCTCCAAGCAAAGATGAAAGGCAGCATACAAATCCAGGGCAAAAATGACAACAAATATTACCAGGGCCAATACTCATAACTCCATCTAAATAAATTTATTCCTTCTTCAGGCTGAAATTGTACCAAGAGTAAACCCACATAAATATTATATTTAATTATAGGAAGAAATATCAGTACAGAGAAATGTTTTTGATAATAAACAAATACCAACAAAGCAGGTCTTGTGTGTCCTGACCCTCCACTCAGCCACCAAAGGTGACACAGATTTAGCATGTTTCAACCCTCCACCCAGCAACAGAGAACCACTCAGACACCATGAGTGATTCATAGTCCTCAATTCAGAGGCAGAACAAAATCATTGCTGTCTTCTTGAGCTTCTACCCAATGACAGAAATTGTCTAGGAACAGGATTTGTAGGCCTTCCAAACAATGGCAGAAGAGGAATCAAATCTGAGGTCTTAGGACTATCAAGTGGCTGGGAGTCACCTGAATCCCATGATGTCAGTATTCCCCATACAGTATGTCCATTTAAATCAATTCATATCAAAATGACAGAAAGGCAGCTAGTGGTATAGCTTAGTGGTAGTTTGCTTGCTTAGCATGTTTGAGGTCCTGGGTTCAATCCCCTGCATCACTTAAAAAATAAATCCAGCAAGGTTTTGTGTAGATGCAGGAAATATTCTAAAATTTATATGGGAAGGTACAGAAACTACAACAGTTAATGTAACTGTATAAAAGATAAATGTTGTAGGAAGAATCACTCTGTTCAACAATAAAGCTCCCTATGTGCATAGCTACAGGAACTAAAACAAAATAGGATTGGTGAAGGACTAGACAAAAAGAAAAACAAAAAAATGAAGAGTCCAGAAAGCAAATCAATTATGCACAACCACTATTTGAATAAAGGCACTAAAGCAATTCAATGGAAATATGATAGCCTTTTACAGGAATGGTACTGGGGCAATTGAACTAAATTAATTAATTAAATAAAATATTTTGACATAAGCTTCTCATCTTATTCAGAAATTAATTAATAATGCTACACTTTAAAATTTTTGGAAAATAATATAGGGCTCATATGAGAAAAATATGAAAAAATGTAACTAAAAGAAATGAATCTGGCCAGGCATGGTGGTGCACACCTGTAATCCCAGTGGCTCAGAATGCTAAGGCAGGAGGATTTTGAGTTGAAAGCCAGCCTCAGCAAAGGTGAGTTGCTAAGCAGCTCAGTGAGACCCTGTCTCTAAATAAAATACAAAATAGGGCTGGGGATGTTGCTCAGTGGTTGAGTGCTCCTGAGTCCACCCCCAAGAGTAAAAAAAAAAAAAAAAAAAAAATCTGACATAACTTTCCTACATACATATATAAACACACCATAATGAAACTCAACATCCTGTACAGAAACTATGGTATATATACACAATGGAGTATTATTCAGCCATAAAGAAGAATAAAGTTATGGCATTTGTAGGTAAATGGATGATGTTGGAGACTGTTATGCTAAGTGAGATCAGCCTTTCCCAAAAATCCAAAGGCCGAATGGTGTCTCTGATAAGTGAATGATGATGAATTATGTGGGATGGAAGGGTGGCTAGAATGGAGGAAGGATAGATAGCATAGAGGGAAGGGAGGGGTGGCGTCAGGGTGGGGGGGTAAGAATAATAACAGAATGTGTGACAGACATCATTGCCCTGTGTACATGTATGAATGCACAGATGGTATGACTCTATTTTGTGTACAATCAGAGAAACAATAGCTGTACTCCATTTGTGTTCAGTGAATCAATAAGTAAATAAAAAAAAAATTCTGTACATCCACAAGACTGGGATCCTAATTAGAATAAGATATATTCCATGCTTGTATAAATATATCAAAATTCATTCTACTGTCATGTACGTCTAAAAAGAACAAATACTTTTTTTAAGAAAGGAGTAAAAAAAGAAATGTAAAGAAGAGCTAAATTAATGAAGAGCTATTCCATGTTTATGGACAGGAAGATTCAATATTGTCAAGATGTCATATTTTCCAAAATGGAACTGTAAACCCAATGTAATCTATACTAGAATTTCAGCAATTTATTTTTTGAAAACTGACAAACTAATTCTCAAGTTTGTTTGAAAATTTAAAAGACCCAGAATGGATAACATACCTCGAAGAAGAGCAAGGCCAGAGAAGACTGACACTATCTAATTTCAGGAATTACTATGAAGCTATGGTGATCAAAACAGTGTGGTATTGGTGAAAGAAAAATCAATAAATGGAATAGAATAGAGAGCTTAAAAAGAATGGACTATTGATACCACTTGGATGACTCTCCACAGAAAAAAATCTTGTTGAAAAAAATATCAAAAGTTAACCTACTATATGATTCTATTTATATAATATCCGTGTTGTAGTTAAACATGTACCTCCGAAAATACAATTTTAAACATACTATTCTATATGTTAATTGCATTATATTATTGTGCATTAACAAGAACCATTGATCTCCAGAATTTTTCCTCTTCCCCAACTCGAACTGTGAACCCAACTGCTTTCTCTCAACAAATTACAATCAACATTCTTGGTTGCTTCTTTTAATTAATTTATTTATTTGTACCAGGGATTGAACCCAGGGACATTTAACCACTGAGCCACATCCAAGCCCTATTTTTCTATTTTATTTAGAAACAGGGTCTCACTGAATTGCATAGGGCCTTGCTAAGTTGCTGAGGCTGGCATTGAACTCGCAAACCTCCTGCCTCTGCCTCAAAAGCTACCTGGCCTATCTTTTATTCCTAAAATTTATCTACTCTAGGTACCTGCTACAAATGGAATCACAAAATATTTGTCCTTTGGTCACTGGATTATTTCAAGTAGCTTTGTGTATGCAAATTTCTTCTATGCTGTAGCATCTGTAATGATTTAGCTTCTTTTTAAGGCTAAATCTGAATATAAAATAAGCATATATATATTTTTTATTCATTTATTCATTATGTAGTATTTTAAAATGAAAAACATGTCAAACTGAGTAGCAGTAGTCAGGGGTTAGACATGGGGCTGTGTGGGAGGCAAAAAGGTACACTCATTAAAGGACAACACTGGGATCCTTGTAGTGATGAAATTTGTCTCAATATTTTCGGTGATGGTGAATATACAAATGTACAATATGAAAAGTTGTATATGATTAAGTACACACACACATATACACACTCTAGTGAATAGATGTAAAACTGAAAATCTGACAAGATGAAATTCAATATCCTGCTCAAGATCCTCTACTACAGCGTTCTATTTCTCTTAAAAAAAAGTGAATAAAATGTGCATGGTATATTTTTGCATTAATTATTACATTTGCATATGGATTTATTATAATTTCAAAATAAAAAGTTCAATTAAATTAAAAATAAACAAATGCATAGAATTTAAATGTCTTACATCATAGTCTTACTGGGAATCATTAGTCATAGCAGTACACTATGCATCGGCATCTATGAATTGTAATGATACACAAGTAAATAAGTTTTCTGATCAAAAGATTTCCAAGAACCAAAAGGTACTTAGGGTATGAATTAGAAGAGAAATAAAATAAAACCAAAGGTGAAAAAGTCATTTCAGGCAAAAGAAATAATAGGAGTAAAACAATACAGGCATAAAAGCAAGAGAAGTATAAATAGCATTGTCCATAAGTAACTGAGCAAAATGTAAGGACTACTAAAAACAATGAGAATGCTTCAAATAGAATATTATGGTTTAAAATAAAAATGTCCTGAATCTAGAAAGCACTGATAAAATGATTGGATTCACATCTTAGAAAAAGTAAAAGTGGAAGATGCTTATAAAATAGTTTAGAACAGAAAAAAAAGATCACAAACAGCTACTGAAACAAAATCATAGTAGCATTATGTCTTTTTAGAAATTTTTATTTTGATTCATTGTGCACAAATGGGGTATAACTTTTGTTTACTTGGTTGTACATGAAGTAGAGTTGCACCATTTGCGTACTCATACATTACATAGGGTAATGATGTTTGTCTCATTCTTTTATTTTTCCTTCCCCCACACCCTCCCCATCCCTCATTTTCCTCTATACAATCCATCCTTCCTCCATTCTTGCCTCCCTCCCAAGCCCCCATTATGTATCGTCATCCACTTATCCAAGAAATCATTCAGCCTTTGGTTTTGGGGAATTGACTGATCTCACTTAGCATGATATTCTCCAACTCCATCCATTGATCTGCAAATGCATAATTTTATTCTTCTTAATGGCTGAAAAATATCCCATTGTTTATATATACCACATTTTCTTTATCCATTGTAGGGCATCTAGATTGGTTCCACAATCTAGCTACTGTGAATTGAGCTGCTATGAACATTGATGTGGCTGCATCACTGTAGTATGCTGATTTTAAGTCCTTTGGGTAAAGGTCAAGGAGTGGGATAGCTGGGTCAAATGGTGGTTCCATTCCAAGTTTTCTTTCAAGGAATTTCCACACTGCTTTCCGGAGTGGCTGCACTAATGTGCAACCCCACCAGCAATGTGTGAGTGTACTTTTTTCCCAACATCCTCACCAACACTTATTGTTGCTTGTATTTTTTTTTTTGACCATAGAAATGAAAATTTGTTGCTTGTATTCTTGTTAATAGACATTCCAATTGGGGTGAGATGAATTTTTAGTGTAGTTTTGATTTGCATTTCTCTTATTACTAGAGATGTTGAACATTTTTTCATATATCTGTTGATTGCTTGTAGATCTTCTTCTGTGAAGTGTCTGCTCATTTCCTTAGCCCATTTATTGATTGGGTTATTTATATTCTTGGAGAAAAGTTTTTTGAGTTCTTTATAGATTCTGGAGATTAGTGCTCTATCTGAAGATTTTCTCCCACTCTGTAGGCTTTCTCTTTACATTGTTGATTGTTTCCTTTGCTGAGAAAAACCTTTTTAATTTGAATTTATCCCAATTATTGATTCCTGCTTTTATTTCTTATGCTTTGGAAGTCATGTTAAGGAAGTCTGGTCCTAAGCCAATATGATGAACTTTTTCTTCTATTAGGTGCAGGGTCTCTGGTCTAATTCCAAGGTCCTTGATCCAATTTTTGTGTGTGAGTGTGGTGCTGGGGATTGAACTCAGGGCCTTGTGCACACAAGGCAAGAACTTTAACAACTGAGCTATATCCCCAGCCCCCTTGATCCATTTGGAGGTTGACTTCTTTGCAGGGTGAGAGATAGGGGTTTAGTTTCATTTGCTGCATATGGATTTCCAGTTTTCCTAGCACCATTTGTTGAAGAGGCCCTTTTTTCTCCATTGAATGTTTTTGGCACCTTTGTCTACTATGAGGTGACTGTATTTGTATGGGTTTGTCTCTGTGTCATCTATTCTGTACCATTGGTCTATCTATCTATTTTGGTACAAATACCATTCTCTTCTTGTTACTATTGCTCTGTAGTATAGGTGAAATTCTGGTATTGTGATACCCACTGCTTTACTCTTCCTGCTAAGGACTGCTTTAACTATTCTGGGTCTCTTATTCTTCCAAATGAATTTCATGATTGCTTGCTCTATTGGAATTGCATTCAATTTGCATCATGCTTTTGGTAGTATGGTCATTTTTTTTTTTTTTTTTCGGTGGTTGGGGTTTGAACCCAGGGCCTTGTGCTTGAGAGGCAGGCACTCTACCCGCTGAACTATATCCCCAGCCCCAAGTATGGTCATTTTGACAGTATTAATTCTGCCTATGCAAGAACATGAGAGATCTTTCCATCTTCTAAGGTTTTCTTTAATTTCTTTCTTTAGTGTTCTGTAGTTCTTATTGTAGAAGTCTTTCACCTCTTTTGCTAGATCGATTCCCAAGTATTTTATTTTATTTTTGGAGGCTCTTGTGAATAGGGTTTTGCTAATTTCTCTTTCAGAGGACTCATCACTTATGAATAAAGATGCATTAGATTTATGAGCATTGACTTTATATTCTGCTACTTTACTGAATACATTTATGAGTTCTAGAAGTTTTCTGGGAAAATTTTTCAGATCCTCTAAATATAGAATCATGTCATCAACAAATAGTGATAGTTTGAGTTCTTCTTTTCCTATTCATATCCCTTTAATTTCTTTGGTCTGTCTAATTGCCTAGGCTAGAGTTTCAAGAACGATATTGAATAGAAGTGATGAAAGAGGGCATACCTTCCTTGTTCCAGTTTTTAGGGGGAATGCTTTCAGTTTCTCTCCATTTAGAATGATGTTGGCTCTGGGTTTAGCATAGATAGCCTTTACAATGTTGAGGTATGTTCCTACTATCCCTATTTTTTCTAGTGTTTTGAACATGAAGCATTGCTGTATTTTATCCAAGGCTTTCTCAGCATCTATTGAAATAATCATATGATTCTTAACTTTGAGTCTATTGATGTGATGAATTACATTTATTGATTTCTGGATGTTGAACCAACCTTGCATCCCTGTGATAAACCCCACTTGATCATGGTGCACTTCTTTTTAATATGTTTTTGTATGTTGTTTCCCAGAATTTTGTTAAGGATTTTTGCATCTATGTTCATCAGTGATATTGGTCTAAAGTTTTCTTTCTTTGATGTGTCCTTGTCTGGTTTTGGTATCAGAGTGATACTAGTTTCATAGAATGAGTTTGGAAAGGTTCCCTCCCTTACTATTTCGTGGAATACTTTGAGGAGTATAGGTATTAGTTCTTCTTTAAAGGTCTTGTAGAATTTGGCTGAGAATCCATCTGGTCCTGGGCTTTTCTTGGTTGGTAGGCTTTTGATGGCTTCTTCTATTTTGGTGCTTGAAATTGACCTGTTTAAGTTGTGTATGTCTTCCAGATTCAGTTTGGGAGGATCATATGTCTCTAAGAATTTGTCAATGTCTTTGATATTTTCTATTTTATTGGAGTATAGATTTTCAAAGTAGCTTCTAATTATGTTATGTGTTTCAATGGTGTCTGCTGTGATTTTTCCATCTTCATAACGAATTCTAGTAATTTGAGTTTTTCTCTCCTCTTCATTAGTGTGGCTATGGGTTTATCAATTTTGTTTACTTTTTGAAAGAACCAACTTTCTGTTTTGTCAATTTTTTAAATTGTAACTCTTGTTTCAATTTCATTGATTTCAGCTCTGATTTTAATTATTTCCTGTCTTCTACTACTTTTGGTGTTGATCTGTTCTTCTTTTTCTTGAGCTTTGAGATGTAATGTTAATCACTTAGTTGTTGACTTTTTATTTTTTTAATGTATGAACTCAATGTAATGAACTTTCCTCTTAGTATTGCTTTCAGAGTGTCCCAGAGATTTTGATATGTTATGTCATTGTTCTCATTTACCTCTAAGAATATTTTTATTTCCTCCTTGATGTCTTCTGAAAAAAAACTTAAACAGAAATACTTGAAATGAAAGAAACAACAGACCAAGTTAAAAACTCAGTAGAAAGCATTACCAACAGAATGGATCTTGTGGAAGACAGAAAATCAGATAATGAAGACAAAACATTTCATCTTGAAAATAAAGTTGATCAAACTGAGAAGATGGTAAGAAATCACGAATGGAACCTCCAAGAATTATGGGACAACATAAAAAGACCAAATTTAAGAATTATTGGGATTGAGGAAGGCACAGAGATGTAGACCAAAGGAATGAACAACCTGTTCAATGAAATAATATCAGAAAACTTCCCAAACTTGAAGAATGAAATAGAAAATCAAAAAAAAGAGGCTTACAGGACACCAAATGCACAAAATTATAACAGATCCACACCAAGGCACATTATAACGAAAGTGCCCCACATACAAAATAAAGATATGATTTTAAAGTCTATGAGAGGAAAGCACTAAATTACATATAGGGGAAACAAATAAGAATGTCAGCAGTTTCTCATCCCAGAACCTAAAAGCAAGAAGGGCCTGGAACAATATACTTCAAACCCTCAAAGAACATGGAAGCCAACCAAGAATCTTATTCCCAGCAAAACTAGCCTTCAGATTTGATGGTGAAATAAAATCCTTCCAAGACAAACAAAAGCTGATAGAATTCACAAATAGAAAGCTTGCACTACAGACCATTCTCAAAAAACTATTTCATGAGCAGGAAGTGAGAAGCAACAACACAAGTCAGCAAAGGGAGGAACTACCCTAAAGGAAAGCCAGTCAAAGTAAAAACCATGTCAAGGTAAAAGCCAAAAATAAACCAAAATGACCAGGAATACAAATCATATCACAATAATAACCCTGAATGTTATTGACTTAAACTCATTAATCAAAAAATATAGACTGGCAGATTGGATTAAAAAGAAAGACCCAACAATATGCTGTCTTCAAGAGACTCATCTCATAAAAAAAGACACCCGCAGACTAAAGGTGAAAGGATGGGGGAAAACATACCATTCACATGGACTCTGTAAAAAAGCAGGGGTCTCCATCCTCATATCAGATAAAGTGGACTTCAAACCTAAATTAGTTAGAAGGGATAAGGAAGGACATTTCATACTGATTCAGGGAACCATAAACCAACAAGACATAATGATTTTAAATACTTATGCCCCAAACAATAGAGCATCTACCTACATCAAACAAACTCTTCTCAATTTTAAGAATCATATAGACCAAAACATAAGAATAGTGGGTGACTTTAACACACACTCTTACCACTGGATAGATCCTCCAAACAAAAACTGAACAAAGAAACTATAGAACTAAATATTGCAATTAATGATATGGACTTTAGAGACATGTATAGAGTATTTCATCCATCATCAAATGAATACACTTTCTTCTCAGCAGCTCATAGATCCTTCTCCAAAATAGAGCATATACTATGCTACAAAGAAGTCATTAATAAATACAAAAAAATAGAGATACTACCTTGTATTTTATCAGACCATAATGGAATGCTAGTAGAAATCAATGATAAAATAAACAAAAACTACTCCTACACCTGGAGACTAAATAATATGCTATTGAATGATGCAATGATAACAGAAGACATGAAGGAGGAAATAAAAAAATTCAAATTTCTTTTTATATACCCAGAGATCATTAGTCATTCAGTAAGTGAACCAAGTAGAATACTTGGTGAAGATTTATTTCTATACCACCAGTATCTAACATGAAAATGTTTATATATTCTGTCTCTTGTCTATAATTTAGCACATAGAAGGGTATGATAAATTGAGGATATAGCCATTAACACTGTTTCTTCTACAGCAAAATTATTCTATTGGAATTCCATCTATTTTGAAGTTTTAGAAAACTTAGATATACTTTGCCTATAGACTTTTATGTATATTCTGGAAACATTTGCTTAGCATATGTATAAGAACTTTAATATACAATTTAAATATTGTTCAATAACTTTTAATGATTTACTTATATGTAAATAAATATTGTGATGATTTTATATTAAAAATTTCTTCCAGGAAAACTTATTTTCTATGCGACTCAATATATATATTCAAACTCATATGAACACATTTTATCAATAATGTTTAATTTGATAAATACTTTTCTCATGATTCTGAATTATGAAGATTTCCATTATTATTTCCAGAAGTACTCTTAAAAATTCCTTTTCACTTCAGCATGAAAAGAAAAAAATGAATATTTATAGTGAGACTGCAATGTGTTCTGTAGTAGAAGCTTTGTAAGAGCATCACTGGTAGATAACAAGACTTTCTCAAAAGCTTAATTGATATTTCCCTAAACTTGACAGTAAATTTCAAAGATAGGATTCAGTTTAGGACAAAGTGATAGTAAAATTTACACTTTAGAGCTGGGGATATAGCTTAGTTGGTAGAGTGCTTGCCTTACAAGCATAAGGCCCTGGGATCAATTCCCAGCACCACAAAAATAAAAACAAAAACCTCCCACTTTATGCCTTCCCTGGCAATTCCCAAATAGTGGAAACACAGCAATTGTATAAAGAGGCTGGGAGTCCTGATCCTCACAACCTTTACTCTTCAGGCTTTGAAATGCCTATCTTGCTTACAACTAGTGCTTAGACAGCTACTGGTAAAACCATGAGACAGCATCTCGGTTAAAAAAAGACAATGTCAAAAATGACAATTCCATATTATTCTACCTATGCATAACTTTTTAGAATTCAATTTCTTAATTTTTAAATTGGGTTAAATATTTTATTTTTGGTAAAGAGTTAAACTAAGGTGTTATTAGCATAATATTCAAACACATGAAGGATTGAATAAATAATAGCTATTTTATTAGTCAGGTGTACATACTCATTGTGATTTTCAAACTACCATTTAATACCTCTAGGATTAATTTAAATGCAAATGTTGCAACCAGATCTTAGCAGTTGCATAGTGCAAAAAAAGAAAAGTTACAGCTTTGAAATAATGACAAATACTCTATTAACTTTAATTGTTATTTTCTAGGAAGCGTGCAAGAGAGTGTGACAAGAACATCACCACAGGCAAAGGTCTATTAGCCAACTAGACCAATAAAAATTATACCTCTTGTCAGAACTGGAAGGGCCAGTAATCATTAACAAGACTAATAAAGAATTACTGTATTAATTAAAAAGTTTATTTTTTATTCACTAGTGAACCTTGGGTTAATTCCAAAAGTCACAGGCAGGAAATGGAAACATCGCCTGTGTAATCTCCGTGCCTGTTGTATGCATAATAAGAATAGAGTTGACTCTCCAGTCAAGAAATCAATTATTAAGCAGTGCAAACATTATTTTAATTTAGAGGAAACTTGTTTCTAAAAGTTTGTACTGTTGTCGTCAAATTGATTCTTTCCTTCTCAGTAATTTCCATGATCATGAAATGCACCCTACCTCTTCTCATTCGTAGAAAGATTTCTACTTGGGTGGAAGTGTTCTATATGTGCCTTTGTCTTAGATGAGACTATAGGTGTTCACCTTAAGTTTACCTATTTAGCTCAGATTAAAAATTTGGACCAAAACTGTGAACTAGTAATTAAAACTAACCAATGGAACCTCAAATATATATTTTTGGTAAGTAAATTGAGCTGATTAGTATAGGTAGTACTGTGTAAGTCTCTGCCCCTGAATAATATTAAATTACTTTACAAGCAAAATCTTCTTATCATAACCTCTCTTCCAAGATTTCAAATCCTCTGGGAAAACAACCACAGTGCATGCGTAGACTTACTTTCCCTTGCTAAATTCTTTCTCTTCCTTTTTCAGCTCTTGGATTACTAGCATTTTCAATCTTTAATGATATAATTAATGAGTAATAGACACTTGAGAGGTGCAAGCTCTCAAGGTATCCAGATTCCCATTATAAGATTGACCTGCATATATCTCCTCACCATTTTACTTACTATAGAATATCCTCAGCAATATATCACTAAAAGATTATTTGATGGCTAAAATGTGTCAGTTAAATAATAAAATTTTGTAACATTTATTGAGAGCTCACTATGCTCCATGCATTACCTTAAGCAGCGTTCAGTTATAAATACGTCCCTTAAGTCCCATTTAATTTTGAAAAAAAATTAACAAATGTATGGAATCTAATTTTCCTACTCTAATATACTCAATAAGCATTTTTATTCCAAGAAGTCTGTTTCCAGAGAGGGGCTCTGAATCTTCATCCGTTATTCTTCATCTTACCATGTAGCGTGCATATTGCTATTTTGTCTCTATTAACAGCTAAATGATTAACATATTCTATAAATTCTATAATTTATGGAATTATAGAAATTCCAAAATAATATAATATTTTCCTGGATAAACGCCTTTGCATTTGGATATCAATTGCAGTTTGGATATACAAAATGATATTAAATAGTTTAGGGACTTGGGACTGGGAGGCCAAGCCAGGAGTGCCACAAATTCAAGACCGGACTTGGCAACCTAGGAAAACCCTGTCTTGAAATTAAAAAACAATAAAAATTAAAATAAATGGAGGCATAGTACTGTGGTAAAGCACCTTTGGGGTCATTCCCCAGGACTGGAAAAATATTAGGATAAATTTAATTTGCTAAAATTTTGAGTGAATTAGTTATTATGACTCCATTCTACTATTCTCTTGACTGGGAATGCTAGATGTCAATTTTAAGGTAGAAATACATTAAAGTTGATACCAATCATTAAAAACTCTCTTTTCGTCTATTGGCGTACATAAATCTCCTGCCAATCTACTTTATCTTAGTGCAAAGTTTTTACAATTTCCATTGCAGAACAATAAATTGCTGCAATACGGTATGTGTTCTCTATGGTGTTAACAGCCCTGACTACAAGTTTACAGATCATTGGTTTCTTTTGAAGTTGGCAGGAATTCACTAAATTACTTGTTATGGAAGAATTTAATTTTGGCACACATCCAAAGCAAAGAAAACATATTTTCTTGTTGCTATATTCAGAAGTGCCACAGAATAAAATCATCTTTCATAATACATTAGATAGAAGATGCATACATATAATGTCAGAATGAGTAATGTACTTGTAATTTTTATTTGGTATATATAAACATATAAAAATGTGTATATAAACACATTTTTTAAAAGCTCCTATAAAATGAAAGTGAAAGGTAAAAATGAAAAAAAAAACTCTTCTCTTTCTTTCTTTCTTTCTTTCTTTCTTTCTTTCTTTCTTTCTTTTTTCTTTCTCTCTTTCTTCTACAATTTTCCTTACAGCTTACTTATACTTTGTAATTCCCGGATTCTTAGGAGAGAAAAAAAAGATGAAATTCCCTAATTTGGTGTTGGTTTATCAATTAAGGAAAAGGAAAGGAACATATTGCTATTTCTTTACTTTGGGAAAAGTAATAAAATGATACTAGAGAAAAATTCCCACCTGTCTTTGAAGATCTACAGACAGAAACATCTTTTTTTGTTTGCTGAATGAAAAATGACTTGCAGGCAAAGCAGAAAGAAAAATGGCACCTACAGGTATGGAAGAGTGCAGATTCCCTGCGGTGATGTACTCACTCTGAGCGGCTATTGGCCTTTATCCTTTGTCTGAGGGCAGCATTTTTCCCTAAAGCACAAGTGGAAGATATAACTGACTTATTTTGTAAGGAGATTAAGAAATGAACTTTGCCTTTCAATTTAGTATATTTTCAACATATTTGCATATTATAAAATCACTCATTCCAATTTTAATCTATTTTTCCCTGTGGCAACACAAAATTTTCCAGTGGATTTTTTAAAGAGATTCTTAATGTGGTGGTGATGGCGAATGTCAGTCCCCCTGAAATTATTCAACACTGAAGCCCAGATAAATGCTGATGTGGCTGGGCACTGTGGCCCATGTCTGTGGTCCCTGTGACTCAGGAGACTGAGACAGGAGGATTGCAATTTCAAAGCAAGCCTCAGCAACTTAGTGAGGCCCTAAGAAATTCAGCAAGACCTTGTCTCAAAATAAAATATAAAAAAGGGCTGGGGATATGGTTCAGTGATTGAGTGCCCCTGGGTTCAATCCCCAGTACCAAAAGAAAAAAAAAAATTCTGATGTGTAGTTTTAATATATAACTATGTGAATAAATCTTTAGGCATTTTTATTTATTACTTTGAGAAAAGGTGACATTTAGATTTCTTTTTCAACTTCAAATAGTATAGTAACTTTAAATGTTGAAAAATATATGACTTTTATATCATGAGGACAATCAATAAACAGTAATAAATATTCTGAACTTAAAATAATTTCTATCTTGTAATTGCTTAGTTTCCTTACAAAAATTCTTAAGTATTCATGCTTTCAAAATATTACCTCTGATAAGAGGTTCTATCACCACAACCTATTCTACTACACGTAAAAATAATATATTTCTAAAATACCTTAAAGAAAACAATGTCATAGACATTGAAATTCTGATTTAATTTGCAAATGAGAGTTATTCATCAACAAGAAAATGAGCAATGTTGAGTGTTACTACATTTTAAGTTTATAGAATTAATTAAAAATTGCTAATTTTGAAATTGCCCTGGCTACATTTTTTTTTTCATTTGTAAGAGTTTTTATTTATTTATTTTTTTGAGTGTCACAATTGCTTTCTGCTTTAAGCTACATTTTTATTAAAAGGGAAGACTGAACCATGGCAAGGCCAATTTGTTCCAAGCTTTTCAGCAAAATCAAAAATGAAATAGGCTATATTAGATGCTAAGTTGAAAATGATTAATTGTTCTGCTCTGTTATACTTCTACTTTCCCATATGTTCTTAACTAGCAATGATAATCTTATTTTCACTTTCCCTAGAGCAACTTGAACTTTTGTATTAGTTGAAATAGTAAGCCATCATTTGTGACAGGAGAGAGATCCAGAATCTGAATATCTGACTCTGAGTAAAAAAAAAAAAAATTTATTTGGACATTTACCAATTGCAGTGATATACTTCAGATGCTTCTAGCTTGGTCTTTGTTTTAGTCAGCTTTTTCATCATGGTAGTCAAAACACCTGACAAGAACAATTTAGAGGAGGAAAAGTTTATTTGGGCCTCATGGTTTCAGAGCTTTCGGTCTGTACACAATCAGGTCCATTTCTCTGGGCCCAAAGTGAGTCAAAGGCCCAGGTTATAGCTACCATGATCCAGTCATTTCACCTGTGAACATTCTTACATTTATACAGGAGTTTTGGGGGAAAATTCATATCTCAACCATAATAGTCTCTTTAATCCTCATAAGCAATTATTCTTCATGATTTTAAGTAAAGACTAACAAAGACACCTTCACACCAGACATATCTAAGTAGGAAGAGATTGTCATTATGTCCACACATATTGATGAGTGAATATCTTTCTGATTAAAAATTGTATTAATATGTGGGAATTTGGAACACGATAATTAACCTTCAATGTGAACAACATCATATTTCAGTACTTTGAAATAAACATATAACAAAAACAGACAGTATGTCCAATAAAGTTTCTTCATCATTAGAGAAACCATAAAAAGTCATTTTCATTATCTATTTTGTGTCAGTCCAGGGCTAAGGTCTTCTATTGCCTGTGTCTGTCACTAGATACCATTCACAGTTCATATGCAATCTACCTCAGAATAAAAACACACCTGGAAGAATAGATCATACAATTCAAATTTTCTACATGAGTGGTAGAACCTTGGGAACTCTGGCCCAGAAAGAAAATGTGTAAACCCTCAGGACTATCTCATTCAATTTAAACTGTTTCTAAACTTAGAGATAAAGTAGATTGTTAAGTGAAATAGGAACAGAACCTAGAGATCTCAATGTTATATACCTGTATATCTCCAAAAACCAAAATTTGCTGATATTAACCTTATTATCATTTGGATTGTAAGAGTATACTAATAGCAATGAACTCATTAATCCAGGATTCACTACATTTCAGGGATTGTTTCAAAAAAGCTATTTACATATTATGTCTTTCTTTCAATTTATGAAAACAATATTCTTTTGCGCAGAATTGTGAAAGAAGAAATTAAGATTCTGAGAGATTATATGATTAGCAAAATTAGCTAGTAAATAGTAGTAGTAAATTTCAAATGCACATATTTGACAGTATGTAACTGTCATTTAAGTAGCATAGAAACTAATATTAACTGAAAATGCATATCTTCACAGTTTTTAATATACATTGTAAATTGGTAGAAATTTTATGCACAATTGGGGAATGTACCCCACAATATAAAAGGCACTAAATATTTTAGGTACTGGTCACACTTGAGAAACTTAATCAACTCATGTAGTAAAGGTACCCAATGCAGCACTGATGTAGGCATCAAATGTACTACAAAGGTTATTTCGAAGAGGAGTGGTTATATGTCTATTGGTATAGACAGATCTTTAAATCACATTATTCTTTTTAAATAAAAAAGATGTGGTGCTAAAAGACAAGTATCTCTAAGAGACTGGAAATCAAGGAGGTAAGATTTATTTTATTCTCACCTAAGTGGAGAGAGTTTCCAAGCCCTAAAGCAGGAATAAAATCCTGAGTTGAGAAGGCTTAGATGATGTAGGAGTTCACAGGGTCAATTACCAGAGAAGAGGGAGTTACACAGAGGGAAAAAAAAAGAAAACCCCAGAGGGTCTCAGAAGACTTAGAAGCCAAATCAGCACAGACTCAAACGACTTAGAAGAAGCATGTACTGGAAGCAGTCATTGTGAAGAACTCTCAAAACTCAGAGAGGGGGAACTTCATCTAAAGAGATTAAAGAATAGCCAGAGCTCAAATAATAGTTGCATAACGTATTCTATGACGACGATCCCATAGCATTTCTCATGTTATCCAGAAATATTTTGCTACGGTCATGAGGGAAATGAGCTCACAACAGTGTTGACTCAACGAAAAACCTTAAAAGTAAGACCCAGAGGGATCAAACACTAAATAAGTCAACAAAGTACTGTTAAAACTCAGAGATATTTAAAGAAATACAAATATCCAGCATACAGTGAAATTAAAAATGTCTAGCCTCTAATAAAATTCAGCAGGCATTCAAAGAAGCTATAAATAAAATGACGGTAGAGAAAAAAATTAATCAAACCAACCCAGAAATGACAGGAATTCTATAATCAGCAGGTGTTAACATTAAACAATTATTATAGTTACATTCTCTATGTTCAAGAAGCTTATAGACATATCAAAAATGCTAAGTATAGGTATGAATGAGATTTTTAAAGACCTGACCTGAACTACTAATAATGAAAAATTCCATCTCTGAGATAAAAATTACAATGTGAGAATTTGCCAGATTAGACATTGGAGAAAAGAATAGAAAAAGAAAAATTAGTGAAGTTAAGAATAAACAAAAAGAGTAAGAGAATCGTTCAACCAAAAGATCAATAACAAAAACAACGAAAAGACTAACAATGAAGCATTAGTGAAATTAGTGAACTGTGGTACAACTTCATATTACCTAATGTTTATATGACAAAAGTCAAAGAAAGAGTAAAAGTATAGGTTAAAAAAATATTTGAACAAATAATAGTAGAAAAATTTCCAGATTTGATGAAAGCTATAGACTTACAGATCTAAGAAGATAGTTAAACATTGGGACTTCACAATGAATTAAAACAGGCAACAAATGCCACACATAGAGTTATTAGACTAGTATACAGTTCAAGAAAACAATAGGAATGGGGCTGAAGGATGAAATCACCGAGGCATGAGGATATTTTTGGAGATAATGTTAACTATGTCTTGTGGTTACAATTTCCCAGCCTGCACACAGTGAAACCTGTCAAATTCTATCCTCTTAAATATGGGCAGTTTACTATGGGACTCTATTCTTTAATAAAGGCTTTTAAAAATTTCATCAGAGATTATCTGATATGAAGATAAAAACCTCGTGTGTGTGTGTGGTTTATTTTCCTAGCTACTTACAGCTTTCTCTTTCCGTACTCCCTTCCTTTCTGTTTATCTCCATCTACACAAGCACACAAGACATTTTCAAATTATCACTGGCAATTAGAGTTCTGGAGAAAACACACACCACAAACAATCTAGGAAGGAAGAAGATGTGTGTCTGCAGAACTGAGTAAAAGAAAAAAAATATTTTCTGAACAAGCTATTAAACTAATCCAAATGAGAATGTTTTAAGTAGAGAATAAGAACACATTGTAAAGCTTTCTTTTGTTACAATATATCTGTTAAGTAATCTTTGAAGGTTACTGAAGTATATGGATTATATTAGCAAACATTCAAGGTACTGCATTTATTACATAACAAATTACTAAAATTTCTCAACAGTAATGGTGTCATCCACAAATGGAGTTGGGTACACAAAATAATCAAACAGAACTACTGGCAACAGTGAATGCATTTCAGGAATTCTAGACCTCTTGGAAAGCAAGAGACAGGCATGTACAATAAAGATTTACCTTGATTCCAACATTACCTTCAAATGAACTGACTGATAATCATGAATGAAAAACCTTTCCATGACTAGAACCTAAATGTATTTTACATTTTAATGTAAAACTGTTTTTTATATTTGGTTTTAATATTCCTGCCATTTTCATGAATACATGTGCTATTAACCTGGGAGAAAGAATATATTTCATTTCACTCAATTTTTTTTCCAAGAATCACCTAACTTTTGTGCAGAAACATTATCTAAAACAAAGTCCTTGGTTGTGTTTATGTACTCAACACCGAACAATTGTATATCATGTGCACTTCTGGCTGCAAGGTTTTAGCATTCACTCTGAGTCTATTATTTGTATCTTGTTTAAATCTTGTTAAAAAGTGTAAAAACTTGAATAGAAGTAAAAATGTCAGAAGTCTTCCTCTTAATACTTGGAACTTACTACTTAAACTCCACATCCATGTAAATTTATCAATGTCCTCCTCTACTAACACATATTCTATACTGTTTTTTAAAATGGATTCATGGAGATTAAGTGGACATTTCATAAATAGACAAAAAATATGCATGTTTATTATTTCTGAGAAATTTTAGAAATATTGAAATAATATTGATCCCTCTGCTCTGATTAAAGCAGTAAGGAGATTCCTCAGAAAACTTGGAATGGACCCACCATTTGATCCAGCTATCCCACTCCTCAATTTATACCCAAAGGACTTAAAATCAGCATACTACAGTGATGCACCCATATCAATGTTCATAGCTGCTCAATTCACAATAGTTAGATTGTGGAACCAACCTAGGTGCCCTTCAATTGATGAATGGATAAAGAAACTATGAGTATATATACACAATGGAATATTACTCAGCCATAAAGTAGAACAAAATTATGGTATTTGCTGGTAAATGGATGGAGTTGGAGAATATCATGCTAAGTGAAATAAACCAAGCCTAAAAAAACGAATGTTTTCTCTGATAAGTGGATGATGATACATAATGAGGGGAGAGGGGTGGCGGGTGGGGGGACAAGCAAAGAAAGGAGGAACTTTGGACAGTGTAGAGGAAAATGGGACAGGAGGGGGTGGGGGAAGGAAAGATAGTAGACTGAGACAGACAGTATTACCCTATGTATATGGAAGATTACATGAATCCTGAGAGTCTACGTTGTGTACAACCATAGAAATGAAAAGTTGTACCCCATTTGTGTACAAAAAAATAAATAAATAAAACAAATTTAAAAAAAAATTCTTGGTCTAAATCACAAATTCTGAGAATACTCTGTGGGCTCATTCATCCCTCCTACATGACCTAAGGCTCCTGACTACCATTTTCTAATCTTATGAAAACAATGTGCTCTGATGCTCAGTTTGTATGTGCTCTGAATGGCTGCAGCATGATTGGTCAGTTCGAGGTGCCATCCCCACAGTGGGGTAAGGCCCTGGGTCAGACAGAGACATTCAATGACTGCTTTTATTTTTTTTTAATTTTATTATTGTTTCAATGACTGTTTTTAAATGATGGACCAAGTGATTTCATGGGGACTTTGCAAAAGAATACATAAGCATCTGATCAAATCAAGCCCATCACCACAAAACACACATCACAAGGTATTTTCGAGAGCCACTGTTGATATCTTGGCTTTATTTGTTTTGCTCCCCAAATGTCTGCTACTCTCTTTTTTTAAAATTTATTTTAAAAATTTTTACAGACTTCATTTTGATTCATTGTACACAAATGTGGTACAAATTTTCATTTCTATGGTTGTGCATGATGTACATTCAAACCATTCATGTTAATCATACATGTACATAGGGTAATGATGTCTGTCTTATTCCACCATTTTTCATACACCTTCCCCTTCCCCCTCTCATATCCCTCTTTGGAATTTAAGGTTCCTCAATTCTTCTCTCTCCTCCAACCCCCCAACCCAATTCTATATCATCATTCATATATCAGGGAAAATATTCAGCCTTTGTTTATTGGGAATTGGCTTATTTCATTTAGCATGATAATCTTCAATTCCATCCATTTATCTGCAAATGCATAATATTCTTCTTCTTTATGGCAGTATTACCCTATGTAGTATTCTATTGTGTATGTATACCACAGCTTCTTTATCCATCCATATGTTGATGGGCATCTAGGTTGGTTCCACAGTCTACCTATTGTGAATTGAGCTGCTATAAACATTGATGTGGTTGTCTTATTGTAGTATGCTAATTTTAAGTCCTTTGTGTGTAAACCAAGGAGTGGGCTAACTGGGTCAAAGGTGGGTCCATTCCAAGTTTTCTGCGGAATCTCCACACTGCTTTCAAGAGTGGCTGTACCAATTTGATCAGGCTCTAACTTATTTTCATAGGTTGAATCCTGTCTGGGCTGCTTCCCAACTTTATAAGGGTCAGAAAATGCATTCTTTCTTTGAGTCTCAGTTTATTATTTTGTAAACTGAGGATACTGGAAAAAAATCTTACCTGATACAGTTTATCTTCAGGGAATGGAGGTTGGCTTAATAGATAACATGCATGAAACCTGGATCTGAATGTTTGGCACATGATATAAGCTTAATAAATGCTAGCCATTCTATTTTGCTCTAAATGAAGAAATACATGAATACTTTCTCTTTCATCATAAAAAAAAATTCTTCCAATCATCAGAGTGATCTCATGGTATTGTGCTATTTTTTGTTGAATAAGATGAATGTTGTAAAGCCTCAAAATATAAGAGAATAATTAATCGTGGTTGATGCATAATACATTATTACTATGGTGATGGAAGGAAATTCAAATGAAATAATCTCTTCTGTTTCACTGGGTAATGACATGGCTTCCTGAAGAATCAATGGAATGAAGAGAATGTTGAAAATCAGCTGTGAAATGAACTGCAGTGAAGTAAGTTTTCCTCAAAAGTAGCTGTGATCACACTGCCTGATAATGAAGATTGAAAACTTTTCATCTAATAAATCCCTAAGGAAAAATTGTGGAGAAAATAATCCTAACACTTATGAAAGTGATTCAGATTCTTTCAGTTAGTGAAATCTTTAAGTGTCATTTATTGGAAATATATTTCTTTTTCTAAAAGTGATAGGGGACAGATTGATGTAAGTGTGGGAACATGAGGTTAAGGAAATAATTCTATAAAATGGGCCTACTGTGCTGCCACTTACTTGCCTTCACTTTTTAAAAGCAATTTGCCAACAGTTCTCTCTAGTTAAGAGTGGAGAGGATGCATTACATTCCTCAGCAAGCTACCTGTTATCTGCAGGAGAAATGCAGGCCCAAAATGCTAATGACAAGAAAACAAATTATCCTGAGGCTGGGGGACTTTTGTGATTCTTACACAGAGCAGATCTCAGAACTCTGGGAGATAAGGATAATTCCTCCTAAACATAAACTCTTAAGAACAAATTCCAATTAGAACTGGTCACGATGGGCCAAAGTGACCTGGAGTGGTCATGGCAGTGGGAACTCAGAAAGCCTGATGTCATTCTGCCATCAAAGTCAAGAGGTGATACAAATACACAACCGGTATAACTCTACATCATGCACAAGCCCAAGAATGGGAAGTTATACTCCATGTATGTATAATATGTCAAAAGATACTCTATTGTCATGTATATCTAAACAGAACATTAAAAAAAGCAGAAAAAAATTGTCAAGAGATGGATCTGGATAGGACCTTATGGAAAATTCTCTGGGACCCCCAATAAACCTGGAGGGCAGGAAAGGCACATTGACCCTCTTCTCTCTGAGAGGACCTCTTCTTTCCTACCCCTTCTAATGAACTCATGCCTCTTACTCTGAACGATATGCCTGAGGTCTTTATGACTTGATCACAGGAACTTCAGTTTGAAAGAGGCGGCGGTGGAGGGGTGAGGGGGTGAGGGGTGGCGTGTGTTGTATTGCTTCAGCTTCCTAAAAGCCCCCAGAACTATAGCAATATCACTGATTGTGTATACTAGAATGAATGCCATTTATGGTGGTCAGTTGCATGGATATTGACAATCGTCAAAAATATAAGCCAGGTGTTTTCACACTTTATTATGCTACCTATCAGCAACATTTAGACACTAGAATTGGAAAGAAAATCAAATATATCAATATCACTAATATATTAAGATATCATCTCAGTGAATTTTCTCTTAGGCTGTAGAACGTGATTTTAAGGCAAAGTATTAGTATTTTAAACTACAAATAGAAGCAGTATATATTTGAAAAGAAAGTTGTTTAGTATATTTTGAGTATTGGCATGTATGATGCCCCTGCAGTTCCTTTCCTGTTTGGTATTTGTGACTCTAAAATGTCCACTGTTTGATGACTTATGAGATAAATTTTTTAAAAAACTCTATTCAGTCTAAAACTGTTTTTTTCATTCATAGAAAAAGATTCAATATTTGAAAAAAGTATATCAAAATTCTATATCATACTTTCAGCATATGAGTACCTTTTATACTGAGGAAATAGAATCAATCTTAATTTTAATTAATTAAATTAATTTTTAATTAATTTAAATTAATTTTTAAAATTTGTTCTAATTAATTGTACATGATAGAATGCATTTATGCATTTTGATAAATCATACAAAAATGGAGTATAATTTCTCATTTTTCTGATTGTACATGTTGTAGGATCACATTGGTCATGCAGTCATCTACGTATATGAGGTAATAATGTCTGTTTCACTCTACTATCCTTCCTAGCCCCATACCCTTTCCTCTCCCTTCACTCCCCTCTACCTAATCTAAAGTAACTTTAGTCTCCCCTAGCATCATCCACCGCTATTGTGAATTAGCATTCACGTGTCAGAGAAAACATTAGGCCTTTGGCTTTTTTGGGACTGGCTTATTTTGCTTAGCATAATATTCTCCAACTCCATCCATTTATGAGCTAATGCCAGACCTTCATTCTTCTTTAAAGCTGAGTAATATTCCATTGCATATATATACATATATATATATACACACATATATATACACATATACACTTCATTGTATACATATACATATACACCTCATATTTTTATACATTCATCTGTTGAAGAACACCTAGTTTGGTTCCATAGTTTGGTTACTGTGAGTTTTTAACAGAATAGATTTATTTTAAGGTTTATTAATTATCTTAATTTAAAAATATTTCCTTTGTATACCAAGGGTTTTCAGTTTTAGGAAAGACTTAGAGTTAATGATTTAAAAATGTGTTTTTTATACTATTAACTATATAATCATTAGATCAAAGATTCATATGAATTACATGCTCAGATGGGGTGACTAAAGCATATATAGGACATTCAAGCAAAAACTCAGGAAGATTTATTTACTTGAGTCATAGCACAGTTCAGTCATTTTAATAATAAAAGGTTGAAGATACAGGTATGACTCCTATGGTATTTACTAAGAAATAAACCACATTTATTTTATTTCTGAATTTATTTATTTTAAATGGTTTCAGTGTCATGTGCAATTATAACAAATAAAAAACAACAAAATGAGTAGCAAGTAAGTAACTGAGAAGAGTTGACTTCCTTTTTGACATACTTACCAGTTTTTTCAGGATAGTTTTGTTGTGGTAGAATCTTCATGGATGGAAGAGTTTCTGCCTCTTTGTGGCAGGGACTTGATGCCTATTTGTTGAATTAAACTCTATCTTGCAAGACTCTTTCCTGTCTGGATGTTGACTTGGCTCTTACTGAAGGGCCAACCGAACACTTTCTGTTGTGCAGAACTACTCCTGATTCTTTCTTTCTTTTCTTTCTTTCTTTCTTTCTTT
>JAJEJO010053853.1:39180-79680 GCA_020662805.1 Glaucomys volans
TTTTTTTTTTTTTTTTTTTTTTTTTTTTTTTTTTTTTTTTTGGAAGGAAAATCACCCCAGCTCTTTTCTGAGCATAGTTTTGTTTAAATACTATTAAATCCAGAACATTGTGATCAGTGGTTCTCAGAGGAAGATTTATATCACTTAATTTTAAAGTCATATTCAATGTTTTCTTCATTGACAACTAGATTTAGTTCATGGATCTAAATATGTGTTACTATCACGTCCATGTTCTCTCACTAGTTCAAAGTTTTCCTTTAGAAGAGTCACTACCAGTACTACTTTTGAATGTACTAAGATAAGTATTCATCACATGGGAAATTCCATTAAATCTTTCATATTACTATAAAATCTATTTCATTGATAAGGTCTTTCAAAATAAATTGTTTATCCACAAAAGTACATTGCATTTATCATCCCTGGAATAATAGAAAGAGCTAGTGGACAATTACAGTTAAAAGTTAGCAAACTGACAGAAAAACTTAATTTCCTCTGGTCTACGGTTTTATCCCCAACTTGGTGATTGGACTAGCTCCTATTATCTAATTATATTAGCCCTTATCAAATCTTTAACAAATTTGTCCTCTTTTCCAATTTTAACTAGTCTATTGTCTTTAAGTTTTCTAGGCACTCAATTGTCCAAGGTCAACAAATATTTGTTACAGCTAAATCCTTAAATGCAAATTTCCACCCTCAGAGGGTACTATGACTATCATTTCTCATCAGGTCCTCAAGAAGTCTTAAGTGTCTGAGAGGTTGGTTATAAACCTAAATAACTTGACTGCCATGATACCTCATATACGAGCAAGTTTCAGGCCTGGGTTGGAACTCACAGGTTTTTTATTCTCTACTCTGAGCTTAACCAAGACTATGGACAATCTTATCTAATAAACATCATTGCCAGAGTACCATAGAAACACCCATAAGTGGTCCTCTAAAATTATATGGCAATGAATGTAATTTTGGCTCCACTTATGCAGTGGTTACAAGCCACATTGTGCTTGTATGTTCTCTGAAACTTCTCTGATGTCAGTTTAACAGCCTGCTCAGGAGATGACACAGCTAGTTATTCCTTCTAAGTCAATAAGAATATTAAGACTAACTTGCTTCTGGAAACTACTTTGAGAATCACTATACTGACTCATAGTCCCTCCCTAACAGTGTTTAAGGACAGGCTTTACTCACCATGGCCCTGGCAGTTTCTTCAATTTTTGTTCCCTGTCACATGTGAAAAAAAACAAAATGCTGGAATGCAGAACACCCTATCTTACAACTCATTACAAGATTTGCTGACCATAGAGAGAATTATTTCCTGTTAAACTGCTTCAATAATGCTCTGTGTCTTCTCCAAATTTCTGAATGAATTTTTTTCTCAAATTTCTGACTACCCTGCATACCTCTCCTATAAAAGAAAAGGCCTCTTTATTTTGTTTTATTTTGAGACACATGAGGATCATCAAGTCAAAATATTCTCTCTGCGGCAATAATCTTTTCAAATAAGGTTCCTCCTTACCTATGTCCAGATTTATTTTTATTTGGCAAAATTACAAATTTTAAAATCATGAACAAATCACTACAGACTTGAAATACATTTTATAAAGTGTTCAATCTCCACAAAATTTACATTAAAATTCTATGCACAAATTATTCTTTGATTTGCAACTTTTTCCCATGCAGCTCTCATAATCTAATAAAGAAATGTAAAGAATGTTAACTTAATTATGAAGATTATTCTACTTATAATGTGAAAGAACAAAGCTTTGTAACTTTTGTAGAATACTTTAGCAAATCTAAACACTAATTTCAGGTGTGAGGGACAATCAAAATTATTTATTTTTTCTTTATTTATTCAAATGTAAAATATGATTATAAAAGATGACATCAGTATTATTCCAGAGTTGACGTGATCATGTGATGAAATGAAATCATGAGTGTCTTGACTATTTTTTTCCTGTTTAATCAAATTCACAGGTATAAACTTGAAGTAAACATGGAAGGCCACAATCGATACCATTGTTAAAAACTTCAACTCTTGCAGATTAAGAAATCTTGTTTTTTGCTTGCTTGTTATTTTGTGCTTGTTTAGTTTGAGAATCACTGCCATTATGAAGGCAACACAAATCAAAATATGTAACTTAAATAAAAAAGAAAGGTGAAGGCATGGAGGAAAAATAGAGGTTGAGAGAGGAATGAGGAACAAAAAGAAAACTAAAGTTCTAGGACCTCATGAGAATCTTCTTGAGACCAAAGAAAAAGCATTGCTAGCTATAAATATTTCATTAGGAGAATGTGGAGTAACACATTTAATTGATTCTAAAAGGTGAGTTTACCTAGGCATCTCAATAAAACCTTCAAAATTATCTATCTATATATGCACATATTTATAATATCTCACATATAGTATTATATATAACATTATATGACATTTATAGCTTATATATGTCTATGAAATAAAATTGCAGATATCCTTTTTATAATATGAAAATATAAAATAAACATTTGTCAAAGATCTATTAAACTTGTTAATTAATTAGGAAAGCCATACAATGCATAGGCTAGTTCAAAGGAGATATTAAGAACAAAGATTTAAACTTTTGGTCATGTGAATATGAATATGGGAAATGAATGAATATGGGGAAATGAATTTCCCAAATAATATGAAACTCATTAATATTCTTTCATATAATAAATTTGCCACAATGTAGTTATGTCATCTGCATAAATATTTCTACATTAATCTGTAATTTTAGAATATTTTGCCCCTTCTCAAATAATACTTATCTAAGATACATTATTCTTTATAATTAATCGTCAAAATTTCTTAACACCACTTGATGACAAATGAAAGCCTTTATTTTTTTCTCCCAGTTTAACTGGTGGTTCACTTCTAAGGATTACAGGAATCTCTCCCCAGTAAGGATTTTTGTAAGAAATTCCTTTGCTCTGAAACGAATACCATCAGATAAGCACTTCACTTTCTGCATGATCTTACAACCTGTGACATGAAGTCTCTACAAATCTGGCTGCTTTACCTGATTTGTCTGTTTCTCCCTTACAACTTTTTCTTATGTAACTTTTCACTGAGTTTTGTTGGACATGTAGTTCTTTTCCTGATGTTCTGATTTTAGTGGCAATTTTTCCCTTTTGTTTTGATTGTTCTTTCTTTTCTTTGATTGTTCTTTTGTTTTGTTTGTTCTTTCTTATTTTCTATGCTGTCAACCTCTGTCTGTTCTATTGTTTCATTCCTATAAGAGAAATTAGGGAGTTTCAAACATGCCACCATAATTCATATTTCTGCTTCATTGCTTTAATATATTTTCCAAATTTAGACATCTCATGAGATATCATTTTGAAAAAAATAATTTTCTATTCCTCATCCTAACTAGGGAAAATATTCTTGAGCCTTCAGAGGGGACAACCTAGTAATCATACGAAATTATACATTAGTGACATGATATCATATGCATTAATTATTTTATCAACTACATTTATTAAAATATAAATTGAAAAATTCTCTTGAGGAAGTTAATGTAACCTTTTGTAAATTTCCATAGATTCCATGATAAGAAGGCAAAGTTGACTGAAACCAAAATAAGTAACAGATTCAAAATGTCTTCATATTTACTCAGGAAGTCTCATAAAACAAAGTAACTAGGTATGCTAGTCAAAAAGATATACATTTTCTGTTTTGTTATTCCTGCTAAAATTTGTATCAATATACACTAAAAAAAAAGTTCTATGTACATTTTAAAATCAGAATAATTTTTGTATTTATGTTGAAAGTAATTTTCTACATGAATCTTGTAAAAACACCATTGAATATTAGTACATTATCTTTTCATACTCATCCTTATTTTTTAGAATTATACTTTAGCAAGTCTTCCTTTCATTCCACTGGACTGAAATTTATTGCCATTTCTTTTATCTGTAACAATCTGCTCCTCTGATGAAACCATCACTGCTTATCTCACTACTATCTCACTACTTATTTTATAAACTTAAATTAATTCTGTAAGCATAAAATAATGAATATTCTATGATAATAGAGGTTTCCAGGGTAAATAAAATATTTAGTGATCAATTGCTAATTTTATAATCTTCCATATAATACATAATAAATATTTTTAATACCAATGAACTAATTTCTTTCTTCAAAAGAAATTGACATAGAGGGGTCCCACAGAGCCAGAGTGAACATGGGGATCCTAAGAGATGGGTCTTTTTATATCCACAGGAAGGATTTTAGGCAAGTTGTGTGGCATAAAGGGGATTATTAAAGAAAGTAAAAGTAATATAGGTCTCAGCAGAGGCACTAAACAGTTAGTTGTCTTTGGAGAAAATGGTCTAGCTGCTGCAGAGTCTAGTGTTAATAGGGTTTTGGATTCTCTTTGATCTTACCCCACTTTTGATTGATAAGTAGTTTATTACCCTTCATTATTTGTATAGCCCTCAGCAAATATTCTTTTTTAGTGATAGTGATCACCTGGGCATATTAGTAGTGTGACATAGTTTTGAAACAATAATTAATTATAGCTGCTGGAAGTTTGAAATTCCAGCTCCCATTTTCCAGATGTTTGCTTCCTTTGACAAAGTCTCCTGTGATTTCCCATCTTGTGATTTATGTACTCACTTTGATATATGTGTTTGATGTCTTCCCTATAAATTACCTCCTTTCAGTGTCTTCCCCTTATGCACCTCCTCATGACCAACTATCTGCCTAACAATGTCAATATTTATAAGTTTGACTCAGGGTCATGTGTTACTTTTTTAAATATATGAAATTTAATGTAAACTAAATAGCTACAAAATTATTTTATTGGTCTGTCCTTTAGTAATGAAATGAAATGTTGCATTTACTCACACTTCTGGAACCATTCCTACCAATCTCAACATGGAAATATCTAAGTGGTACTAAATTTTCTATAATTCACACTTTGAAGATTTGTGCTGCTTTGGAGAAGTGAAGTTGAATTTATATCTGTGAAAAGATTGTTATTTATAGCTTTGCATGCAATGCTTGCTTTGTTGTTTCTTATATGTTCTCTTAGGACATATTTCTCTTTTTTTATATTTTGAATTTAGAAATTATTAAAATGTTGCATAAGGAAATGTATTGATGGAGCTCCTAATGCTCTTAATTGATTTCTAACTCAAAGGGAAAATTAATTCTTCTATTTTCAATAAGCAATTTTTCTGTATTCTATCAAAATTCTCAGTTTCTTAAGCACTTTGCCACACATTTAGTTGGATCCTGTACTTCACAGTTTCTGCTGAAGAGATCTCTAAAATATTTCTTATATGATTGATTTATTTTGTGACTGAATTACTTACAGTATTTTTGTATAATAAAATGATGTGTTTAGTTAACTGTGCTTTGTGCTATATTCAAACTTCAGTATGTTAGTGGAATGTACATTTATAAATAATATGTAACCACAAATGCACATATAAGAACATTTGCAAAGGATCTGAGAAAATGGTGCATCCAAAAACAATATGCAGGCCAACTAAGATTTTTGTAAGTCAATAGGGAAAATTTGTAATGACTGCATCATTGATTTGTTATTATCTTGCAGGTTTTCCTTTCTTTTGCACAGGTCATAAGCAAGGCAATATTTTCCATATCTCTGTATATAGTGATCTCTCCAACACCATTAATCTTTCTAAATTGTCAAAATCCATTGGTCTAGAGAGAAAAATATAACTTTTCATGAACTCACATATCTTATGTCATTTACACTAAAGAATTTTTCTAGCAATCAGTGTGAATTGAAATATATTTTTCATGAATTATACAGATTTTTATTAAGAAGTATTTAATTTATTTGAAAAGTTAACATTTATGGTTAGAACATAATAAATGAAAATAATCATGCGAAGTAACACAGTATATAAAAAAGTAAATAGAAAATTTGTTTTTTTTTATGAGGTAGCAATATTCCCTATAGTGTTTATGTCATTATTCATATCTGATAAAGACTAATATTTTCATAAACTTTTATTTATCTCATTAAATGGCTTAATAATTATAAAATAGGAATAAGCCATAAAAATATGATTTATCTCTATTTTTAAAAACATAAACCACTATTTCTTACAGTAAATTTAAGCAGCATTCAAGACTACGAATAACACATTGTTCTTAATATTTACATTTTGACATGCACTTTTGTACAATGTAAGTGGAATATACATTTGTTCTTCCTTTGCTACAATATATTCATATATAAAGAAGTTTTATAAATGTTAAATAACTCATAAAGCTAGATAGGAATTCTTTGTTAAGCGTAACCTATCAACCTTATTTTTTTTTTTAAATGTCAGGTCCCTGAATTTCACCCCATTATTGAATTCCTGAATGATAATGTAGCAGTTTATAGAATTCTAGGATAAAGGATGTTTTTCCTTAGAACTTTATCATTATTCCTTTGTTTGCAATATTTAGTTTGATGGAAAATTGAGTGCAAGTATAATTTTATTTTCTGAATTTAGCTAGATAAATTAATGGATCAAGTCATATTTTCCTAAATTTTGTAGTTATTATTCTATTAATCCTAGGACACTGTTGCTAATGTAAACACTTTTGTCAGTTCTACTTTCATCCTAAGTAAGTACATTGTTTTTAAGTACCTTCAAGATTAATGACTCTTTCTTTTGTTTCTGGCAGTTTTGCATAATGTTTCTGAGCCTTCTGCTGAGTATTCAAGGTTTTCTTAATAGGAAAACTTTGATATTTTTCCAGTGAAAAAGTTATTAGCTATAAAGGCTTTGGATAAAGCTTCTCTCTTATCCTGCTAACCATTTTCCTTCTGGAATTTCAAGTAGACTTTGTTGGAACACCTTATTTCATCCTGTGATCTGCTGAAAGCTTGCTTTCTTTGTTTGCTTACTGTATTTAACCTCTTTAAGCATTTCTTGTTCATAATTTTTATTTGTCAATGGACCTTTTATTTTATTTATTTATTTTTATATGTGGTGCTGAGGAATGAACCCAGGGCCTCACACATACCAGGCAAGTGTTTTACTACTGAGCCACAACTCCAGCCCCCTCTTTCTGTTTTGTTAATGTATATTGTTATATTTCTTCCATTCATCTTCCAGTATTCACCAATCAGTTTCTGTTCTAAAATATAAATTTTAGAAGGAAAAAAATACGTATAATGGGCATAAAAATGATAAGTGGATGCCAGTGTGTCTACTAATTCGAGAGGAATTTTTCAAAACTATAGCATCTAATTAAAAGCCTCCTTTCTTCCCCATCCTTGGTTTGTATGATTCTCCAGCTTAAACCTGCCATTCATTTTGTATTATATATTCTCTTTTCTTTTTAAATATTTTTCTCATATGTTCATCAAATGTGTATTTTTTCTCATTTGTTGGTTTAAAGCAAGTGATTGAATATTCTTTTAATACTTGGATTTTTTTACTCAGTATATTGGTAATGTGATTTACTTGTGTTATTGCATGTAGTTATTGAACTTTTATTTTCATTACTCAAAAATATAATACATTGTTTTCCTACTTCTGGCTAATTGTTAAATTCTTATTATACCTGTTGTTATGATTTCTAATAACTTTATGGCTATTTCTATTAATTGATGTATAGATTTTTTCCTAGTTACATAAACAATCATATCTTTTAAAATAGTAACCCAGTTATATCACCCCTTGGTTTATAACCAAAGGACTTAAAATTAGCATACTATAGTAAAACATCCACATCAATGTTTATAGCAGTTCAATTCACAATAGCTAGACTGTGGAACCAACATAGATGACCTTCAACAGATGAATGGATAAAGAAGCTGCAGTATATATACCCAATAGAATACTACTCAGCCATAAAGAAGAATAATATTATGGCATTTGCAGATAAATGGATGGAATCGGAGATTATCATGCTAAGTGAAACAAGTCAATCCCCAAAAAACAAAGGCCTAATGTTTTCCCTGATAATTGATGATGATATAGAATTGGGTTGAGGGGAGTGGGGGAGAGAGAAGAATGGAGGAACTTTAGTTTATATAGAGGGAAATGAGAGGGGTAGGGGAGGAGATATGAAAAATGGTGGAATAAGACAGACATCATTACCCTATGTACATATATGATAAACAAGAATGGCATGAATGCACATAATGCACAACCATAGAAATGAAAATTTGTACCCCATTCGTGTACAATGAATCAAAATAAAGTCTGTAAAAATTTTAAAAAATTAAAAAATTAAAAATAAAATAGTAAGAGCTTTTGTCCTTTCATTTTTCAGAATATTTTACTTCTTGACTCATTGATTTCCAGAAGTTCTATAGTACAAATGAAATAATAAGAGTGATGGTAGATACATAGTTGTTTTTACCTTCAATTTACATGGAAGGAGTTATATTTTTAACTTGAAGAGCTATAGTACAATTTTTTTAAAAATATATGTTTTTGGCTCCTTTGTCTAGTGTAAGGCAACTGTATTTATGTGGGTTTGTCTCTATGTCTTCTATTCTGTACCATTGGTCTACCTATTTGGTGCCAATACCATGCCATTTTTGTTACTATTGCTCTGTAGTATAGTTTAAGGTCTGGTATTGTGATACTTCCTGCTGCACTTTTTCTGCTCAGGATTGTTTTGGCTATTCGAGGTCTCTTATTCTTCCAGATGAAGTTCATGATTGCTTTTTAGATTTCTATGAGGAATGTCATTGGGATTTTAATTGGAATTGCATTGAATCTGTACAGTACCTTTGTTAGAATGGCCATTTTGACAATATTAATTCTGCCTATCCAAGAACATGGGAGATCTTTCCATCTTCTAAGGTTTTCTTCAATTTCTTGGGGGGAGTGAGAGAAGAATGGAGGAACTTTAGATTATGTAGAGGGAAATGAGAGTGAGGGGGGTATGAAAAATGGAGGAATGAGACAGACATCATTACCTTATGTACATGTACGATTACATGAATAGTATGAATCTACATCGTGCGCAAACACAGAAACAAAAAGATATACCCCATTTGTGTATGATGAATCAAAATGCAGTCTGTAAGAATTTAAAAAAATATGTAAAAAAGATAATACTTAGTTAAGAAAGGTAAAAAAAAAATACACTGGAAGAAAATGTTCTTTTATTATTAAGTTGCTTTTTATAAAATCTTTAATGTATCTTTATCTAATCATACTACAATTGGTGTATGTTTTCCATGACTTCAGTCCTTTACAATTAGCTTTTCATTTGAAGCTATCTTTTTTTTCAAATATCTTATGCCCTTAAAACATATATAGCTGGGTCTTCTAAATAGAGAATCATATCATCAGCAAATAGGGATAGTTTAGAAGACCCTAAAAATTCCACCAGAAAATTTCTGGAACTCATAAATGAATTCAGTAAAGAAGCAGGATATAAAATTAATGCTCATAAATCTAATGCATTTTTATTTGTAAGTGATGCATCCTCTGAGAGAGAAATTAGGAAAACTATACAATTCACAATAGTCTCAATAAAAATAAAATAGCTGGGAATCAACCTAACAAAAGAGGTGAAAGACCTCTACAATGAGAACTACAGAACACTAACGAAAGAAATTAAAGAAAGTCTGAGAAGATGGAAAGATCTCCCATGTTCTTGGATAGGCAGAATTAATACAGTCAAAATGGCCATACTACCAAAAGTGCCATACAAATTCAATGCAATTCCAATTAAAACCCAACAAAAGACCTCATAGAATTAGAGCAAGCAATCATGAAATTCATTTGGAGGAATAAGAGATCCAGAATAGCTAAAACAATTCTTAGCAAGAAGAGCGAAGCAGGGGGTATCACAATACCAGACCTTCAAATATACTACAGAGCAATAGTAACAAAAACAGCATGGTACTGGCACCAAAATAGACAGGTAGATCAATGGTACAGAGTAGAGGACACAGAGACAAACCCACATAAATACAGGTATCTCATACTTGACAAAGGAGCCAAAAACATACAATGGCAAAAAGATAGCCTATTCAACAAATGGTGCTGGGAAAACTGGAAATCCATATGCAGCAAAATGAAACTAAACCCATATCTCTTACCCGCTACAAAACTCAATTCAAAATGGATCAACTGACTAATTTGGGTGCAAGTTAGAAGAATGGTCATTTCTGCCCTGCGGGGTCATCTATGATAAACAATCTCTATTCCTAAATTTTCTGCCAGGTTGACTGGGACACTGCTTTAAGGACTAATACAAGTAGACTTCTACCTTTTTATCAAAACTACTTCTTTACCTTCCTTCCATGAGAGTTGATGTCTGGTAAATACCATGAATGCTAAACTCAATTTCAACATGTACTTCTACAGAACACAGCTTACAAAAGTGTTCATAATGAAATAACAGTATTGATATTGATTTCAGTTTCCTTTTTGCCAGCAGTCTCCCACATTCTAGTGATAATACTATATATCGTCTAAACACCAAAAGAAAACAGCTCTTCATAACACATCTATTTTTAACATAACTCAATAATTGAGTTCATTAGAGAGAAATGTGTTTCCACTGAGCACCAAGTTTATGCTTAATTCATATGATGCCCCCCTTTCCTAATCTGCCCCTCTTCCATCAAATTGACATTTCTCCAGAAAGAATATGAGAAGAATTAAGTGTTTATCTCAGAAGAAGAAAGATTGTTTAAAAAATCATGAAAAAATACCAAAAAAAAAACCATGAAGTAGCTTCTCAGAGGTTGAAAGTACATATTAAAAATGGGGATTTATTGTTCTTCAGTCACTGGAATAATATTTTTCATGCAGGAAAAAAAAAAAAGAAAGCAGCATTTGTGTTTGCCCTTATCACTAAATATATAATTAACACATAATATATTCTAATGAGCTAAAATATTTAAAAAATATACTGCCTTTCTTTTGGAAAATGAATGCATATGCACATTTAAACCTTTCTTATTTTGACCTGTGATCCTGAAAAGATAAACTATTTTTGATAAATTTGACAAATAGTGACTTTATGCCCATTTTTTACTCTTTCATACCAATCAGATCAATTAAAAACTGCTCACAATGGTATGTGGACACTTCAGGACAATATCTGTCTTAGTATTCTACCTGAGGTTCCTTGTGAAAACTCATCCTAAAATGAATATTTGAGGATGAAGTAACAGAGGGAGTGATGGGATGCATTTTTGTGTATTTGTGTGATCTTAAAACCATTAAATTCTTCTCGTCAATATTTATATTTGGAAGAGATATATAACACTAACAGATCCTCTTCTTCTCAGTTTTTCATAATTTAACAGTTTAGAGGTAATGCTTTGTAAAGTATGCATTTTTTATAAAGTCAAAAAGAATGTCACTAAAGAAACAATTTATCTATCAAAACACTCTGAAGAGCTAGCTGTCCAGTCAATGATGTCAGTTTTAAAGTTTGTATCTTAAGACAAAAAACAAAAGTGGCATTTACTTGGTTGATGTGTATGTAGCATCTAGCGCTGCCATAGAATAGAAGTTTATTTCCTCTACTATCCTCTGCACAACCCCTACTAAGGGAAATAAAAAGTGTAACAAGAATGTCTATTTGATGTTAGCAACACTGGTTCTCTTGCTCACTCTTTTGCCTGGGAAAACAAGCCTTTGCCACTTACCTTAATTAATACAGCTGCATGAGTTTAAGAAATGAAATGGATTATTGATGTTTAATATATTTATCTCTCTCTCTGGATTTCTTATTATCAGGTATTATTTCAAAAAATACTAAGAATTTGATTTTATACATAGAATATTAATTATATACATTTTAATTACAGTTCTCTTTTTTCTATAATGACTATTAGGTCACTTAAATAATTCTAATAAAGCTACACAATCTGTAATAAAAATATTGCACATACTAACAAATGCAACTTTTTGACAGAAATTAGGTAACATCATTCCTATTTTAATAAGAGAAAAGCATAAAAACATCCTTAAATCTTAGCCATGAAATCAAGGGTTATGAGAATGTTAATTGAAGAACATCAGAATATGATTATAAAAGATAATTAATTCTCCATCTGGTATGCATTCCTATGCTATTTAATTAAAATTAGGTTACTTTAATTATGGAGTGATTTTAACTTGGTGTTCAGTGTAAGAGTAATTCTAAATAAAACTAACAACCATGGCTATTGAGTATTTACTGAGCACTTATTAGATCAAAATGCACTTAATCTAACATTTTAGACTCTTATGTTTTTATCCCCACAAAAACTACAATGACATTTACTATAAATATTTTCATTTTTACATGAGAGAAGAGAGGCTTAGCATTAACTATATGTTTAAGAACAATAATTCAAAAGAGTAGTCAGATTCCATATTTTAGTGGTATCAAATATCATGGTGTTAAAAGCTGATTACACCTTATTTCTTTTTCTTATAAGAAATCAAGGGTTATAAGAAAAAGAAATAAACAAAATTTGACATCTTTATGATTAAAAAATAGTACTTGGTGCAAAGCAGTAGTTCTATTGATTTTTGTTTTTGTACTGTTTTTTAAATTGCATTGACTTTTAAAGAATGCACAATATAGATTGCATAATTTTTAAATCAATTTTGATGACTTTTTAAAAAAATTATTTAAAATTATTTCACACATTGTGAAATATAACTGACATGTATGGATGAGGAAAAGATTAATATGGATGTCCTTTCATCCAATCTACTGCTTGAGAATTATAATATTGCAACTCTGATTGAAGTCTCCTCTGTTCTTCAGTCTCTACCACCTCCTCCTACATAAAGGAAATCGTGAAGTTCCATGAATACCACATTTTTGATTCTCACATTATTTCTACTGAAAATCAATTTATTTTCAGTTTTTTCTCACTTTTTAAATTTACTCATAATATTGTGAATTTTTTTGTTTGCTCAGCCATTAGGATTTTAAGCTATATGTGCATGTGTGAATGGCTATAGATGACTTACTTTAACACCCATGTATTTATTTTTCCATCAAGGGATGACATATACTAATTTGAGTGTACAAATTTCTTTAGTGGTTATTTTTGCTAATTTCTTATAAACTAGATCTCTATGAATACTTAATTGCAATTATATGTCTCTTGGTGCACCTGCATGAAATATTTTATTATATTAATGA
Source organism: Glaucomys volans (assembly GCA_020662805.1). NCBI lineage: Eukaryota > Metazoa > Chordata > Mammalia > Rodentia > Sciuridae > Glaucomys > Glaucomys volans. The sequence goes on from JAJEJO010053853.1 coordinate 52,295, forward strand.
AATATAATCAATAGTGAAAATGCTGTCATTTTATGTTTCATCAAATACCATATTTTCCTATGGAGTTATACCCTTAACACTCCCGCCACGAGCACATCAAATTCTACAAATCTTTATTGGATGTTACAAGATTTCTAAGTCTTCCGAATCTGACATGCATGAAATCATAAGTTTTAGTTTTCAAAATAATAGAATTAAAATGATCATTCAAATTTTCTTTTTGTGAAATGAATACTTTTAAAATTATCTTTCACTGATGTACACTATGTAACTGAAGTATTAAATCTATTCTCCAAATTTCTGCTTGGTCTCTCCATTAACATTAGTGTGTGTTTTTTTTTTTAGACAAAATTTAAAATTTGAATTTAATAACCTCAACTATAGGCACCATAATTTATACTGTTTTGAATGTTTAAGTTAAATTTAAGCACAATAATTAAATTGATTTTTTTTTTAGAAGTTGAAACATCAACTTTGTTTCTTATGGAGTGCATGTGTGCACGTGATCATTGTTTTTCTTGAAAATTGTCCACCAAAATTCTATCCTCTCTATGCACACCTTAAATATTTTCATCATGCATCAGTACTGAACTTGACCTTGTTATAACATCTAACTAATAGGATAAAAATCTGGTATGGCATCAGCAGAAGTTTGCCAAGTGCCTGCTTATTGAGGTTTCTGCCTCCTGCTGCTCACTTCCTTCATTGGGTGTGAGGAAGCCTAAGCATCCTCCTGGAAATTTGCAGACTATATTACAAAATGAGCTGTCTCAGTAGAGGTACTCTTGGTTGATCATTCTAGCCAGACAACCAGACCACCCAATTATAGCAATGTTGCTAGAGATCACAATGATAAGCAAAACCAGCCAAGAACATATTTATTATATTGAGTGAGCCACAAAAATAAATTCTGGATAAATTTGTTGTTTAAATGTTCTACATCTTTGGGGATTTGATATGTAGCAATAGATCAATTAATATAAGGTAACTAATGGTCCCTCTCTGAATTCTGAATGGTTTGTTTTGTCTCTAACTTTGGTCATCTCAGTCATGAATTGAGTTCTATGTATGCATGGATTTATTTTTTATAGCAATCTTTTTTGACTCAACTGATTTTTTAATCTATCCTTATCCTTAAAATATCACCATTGCACAGAAACTAGAATATCTTTATAAATCTTGGAAGTTAGTGCTAAAATTCTGTCAGTTTGTTTCTCTTCTCCATGCCATCTTACTGGAAAATAATCTTTAAACATTTTAGGTATCTTATTGATTCTGATGGATTACTGTAACTCTATTGATCTAGTTAATAAAATCAAAGAGCTTGGATCCATTAGTTTATTCTTCAAATAATTTTTTAACAATTGACAATATTAATTAAATATTATTTTTACTTTTGATGTACATTTGATTAAACTTCTATTAGGATCCATGAGTTTTGGTGGCCTTGTGAATGTGCTTTTTAGATATATGACTTCAGAGAATTTAGTAGACTGAGGTCTCAGCTCTTGCAATTTTAAATCTATCACTTCATTTACAGTGAACTCACACTTCCCATGATCTGTGGCCAGTCAGTGAATATGTAGAGATGCTAAGGCAGTTCCACTTCTGGTGGATGAGCAACTCCCATAATGGGTTATTGTATGATTGTAACTGGAGGACACTTTGACAAACTGTTGTTTTTATTAGAATCAGGCTGCACTCTAAGATGCCTCTACTCCAACTTTTCCTCTTTTCTTTCCTCTTATATACTTTGTGTCAAACTTTTATCATGATCATGATCAGGCAGCTAATTTTTTTCCCCCAAAATATTGGGGATTGAACCCATGGGACTTTACCACTGATCCACATCCCCAGCCCTTTTTATTTACTTATTTTTTGTTTTGAGAAAGGGTCTCACTAAATTACTTGGGGCATTCCTAAATTGTTGAGGCTGGCTTTCAACTTGTCCTCCTGCTTCACCATCCCAAGCCATTGGGATTACAGGTCTGTCACACTGTGTCCAGCACCAGACAGCTTCTTTAGGATGCCTTTCCAGTTTTCTTTCACAGCTCTTTCTTGTATGCTTCTCACAGGAACGACAGTAAGACACATTCTTAACAACAATGAAATGGAAGCTATCAATGTAATGAATTGCAGTTCATCTTTTTTTGTAGTCATCAGAGTTTTAAATGTTTAAATTTTTTGATATATTCTTGGTTTGAAATATATTTTTCATTTTTTTTCAAAAATTGACTCCTTGGTCATATGATATAGACCTATATGCTAAAAAACTTATTTTTGTGTGTAAAATACCCAAAATATATATTGATGATTGCAGTGAGTACATAAATTATTTTGATTGTCCTCATATTGCTCTAACACCATTTTTTGGAAAGTCTTTTCTTCCTCACTGGAATGCAATGATACTTTTGTTGTAAATGCAGTGATTGTATATGTGAAAGCTATTTCTAGATTCTATTGTGTTACTGAGTTTATATCATTTCATTTTATTATTCTTAGTTATTTTTATTTAATACACACATATGCACTTAAAACCTGATTCTGTAAGTCCAAAAATGTTATTTTTTCTCAAAGATTGTCTTGACCTTCCAAGATATTTCACATGATCATATAAATTTTAGAAACAATTTGTCAATAAGCATTAATACATACACAAGTATTATACATAATTGTATTGATTTGTTCAGTAACATTTGGTCTTTAAGATTTAATATCTTGATAGTTCTCATTTTGTTTCTAGCCTCCTTTACATCATTTAATAGATTTCAGCATATTTTTGTCCCTTTTATGACATTAATTCTTAAGTATATGTTTTGAAGCTTTTTCAAGTAATATTCTTTATTTTACTAAAGATTTTTGAGGACTTTTCAAATTCAAATGATATTCAAAGGTTTTTTATTAAATGTTTGAATCACTATCACTTGTAGGTATTTTTATGTGTATAATGTATGAAATTTTTTTACCTTCAAATTATGAAAATTCAATCCATTTTTTTCTGTTTGTGTCTTGTTTTGTTCCTTTTGTTTTTACCTTTTAATATATATACATACACACATATGTACACACACACACTTCTATTGCTATTCATATGCTGTGGTGGGCATGAGAATATGCCTTTTAGACATATTGCTGATATAGCTGCAGGGAATATGATTCTTCATGTATCTCATTATGTGAGAGCACCAGAGCAACACTGAGTAGCAGTGGTAAAAGGGAATATGTCACCATTCTGTTCTTGAATTTAGGGGAAATGCATTTAATATTTCATCAGTAAGATTATCATGAGCAGATTTGCTTTTAACTTTTTCTTTAGGTCATGCTCATCAGTTTAAAAGCAGTTGCTTATATTTTCATTTGGGTAATTTCTAATAATCAATATTTGTTAATGAACACTTGAGAACCATTTGTATAATCTTTTCAAATACATATATGAAATATATAACATAAAGAGCACATATGTATGTATGTTTTAGTGTATGTCATTGCTAACACTTTTGTTGCTTTAAAAAATGATTTTATTTATATCTACTCATTTGTTGCCCATATTGTTTTTGTCTTTCCTGTTTCTTCTTTTTACTAGAGATTGAACTCAGGGGCACTTAACCACTGAGCGGTATCCCCAGCCCTATTTTGTATTTTATTTGGAGACAGGATCTCACTGAGTTGCTTAGTGGCTGACCTTTGCTGAGGTTGGCTTTGAACTCTCAATCCTCCTGCCTCAGCCTCCCAGCAGCTGGGATTATAGGCATGCACCACTAGGCCTGGCTTCCTATTTATACTTTTAAGCTTAGATCATTGTTTCTTTAACTTAAGTGGCTCATTTGAATATTTGTAGTGCCAGTGCATGTGTGGAACATTTTTAGAAACATCTTCTGCATCTTAATTACATGTTAATTTGAAGACTTTTTTTTTGTAGTGTCCTCTCCAACACATATAGCTGACTTTAGAAAAATATTATTTCATTGCCTTCTGACTTTCACAGTTTCTACTAAAGCAATAGCTATCAGTCTTATTAAAGGTAATTACTCGCTGGGCGTGGTGGTGCACGCCTGTAATCCGACTTGGGAGGCTGAGTCAGGAGGATCGCGAGTTCAAAGCCAGCCTCAGCAACTTAGCGAGGCCCTAAGCAACTCAGTGAAGCCCTGTCTCTAAATAAAATACAAAATAGGGCTGGGGATGTGGCTCAGTGGCCGAGTGCCCCTGAGTTCAATCCCTGGTTCCGAAAAAAAAAAAAAAAAAAAAGGTAATTACTCTTGTTATTCTCTTATGCCTTTTTCTTTGAATTTTGTCTTTGCTTAACTATGAGGTTTCTAAGTTTGATTTTTCTTGCATTTATAAACTTGAAATTCATTAAGTTTCTTACATCTCTGGGTTAAAGATTTTGTCAGTATCAGAAAATTTTTGATCATTATCTCTTAATATTCCCTTTTGCCATATTCTACTACCTTCTTTTTTTATTTTTCAACCTTGGTTATGATTTTACAACCTTTGACTATATCTCATGTATCTCAAAAAAATTTCCTTCCCTTCTTCCTTCTTCTCTCCTTCCTCTTTTTCTTTCTTCCTTCCATCCACCATTCCCTTTATATGCTTATTAATTTTCAATATTTTCTTTTTTATTGTTTTTTATACATGACAGTAGAATCTATTTTGACATAATTATAAACGCATGGAACAAATCTTCTAATTCAGACCCCATTACCTCTCCTTTCCCTGCCCGCTCCCTATCCTTTTTCCTTCCCTCTATTGATTTTTGTATTTGCTTGATTCTCCAAGTCATTAATTCTATTTTAAGGTGTAAATAACATGATATTAAACTTACTCAAATAATATTTAGTTTCAGACAGTCAATGTTTTGTTTTATTTTATCCAAAGTATTTTACATCAATTGAAATTTATGTTGAAATTCTTTAATTTCACTGAACATCTTCATCTTTTCCTCTATTTTCCTCTTTTCCTCTTTAACTTCAATAATGGATGAATTCAGGCTATTCTGTATATGTAAAGACTTCTTCCCCTTTTCTTGTAATTTAAAATAAGATTTTCTAACATACTAAAAAAAATTAAGACTTCAAACTGGCTTCTTCTGACATCTAAGTAGCTTCACACTGAATCATCCTGATTCTATGTAGGCTTGGTGGTAAGTTTCATAAACACTGGTCATTTTGTATTAAAATTGGACTTTGAAACTTGCTATTAATTCAAAGAAAATGCAAAAGATGACTACCATTTGACCTTCTCCCTATGACTTCATCTTCAACCTGTTTTCTCATTACCATTGTGTGATATACTCCCTAATTACCTGTACAAAACCTAGCAATATTTTTAACATAAACTTATATTACCACCCTGTGCATGCCTTGACTTTGACCTCTCTGTATTCAAATGTAACTGTCACCTTCTGATTGAATCCTATTCCCTCTTAATTCACTAACATTAAAATCAGATGAATATGAAACATATTTTAGCTGAAATGGTCCTTTTATTTTCAAATTGTTTGAGTGATGGTTGCATTGGAATAAAGCCTCAAATGAGTTTAATAAAAATGTTTTATATATTTTCTAAGATGTTTATGTGATTTTAATGAGATATTTTTTCAGCTATAATCTAAAACAATAAATCCTGAGGGATTTCATTTTTATTCCATTATCTGTGTGTTTCTAATAATTTGAAAAATAACAAGGAAATTATTCAAATTTTGAAAATATGCTTCATATTATGTAAAATATTTGAGTTTCATTATCCATTTTATGAAAAATATTCTTTTGTTTGATCACTGAGTAATTTTTGTGACAGAATATTTTGTAAACTAAATTGTTGAACATAACATTCTTAAAGAATATTATAGTAAATACTGAATATATTTTATATATTGCCAAATTTGCTTATCTCTACTTCATTTTGACAAATTTTACTTCATTTTGAAGAATTATTATCCTCACATTTTTTGCTTTCAAACTTAGATTAATCATTGTATTTTTTGAACTTACTATAATAGAAATTAATACCTGGAATGACATTATATATAAATCAGAAAATGGACTAAGATATATCAGCTGTCTTACATGTCATGGGACAAACATCTTGTGTTTTCCTGATCTTTTGGTTAAAAACTAACCCTGAATTGTGTGGTAGATCATACATAATTATATTTTAAGTCCCAAAAATATGGGCAGAAACTTTTATGAATCCCATTATGTCAGGTATTCAGAATAAATCTGTACCTGCTAAGTGTCTCTGTGATTATTAGCATTAGAAACTGGATATATACACAGGCTGGCTAATAGCTTTCATAGGGAATAGAATCTGTTTGTTTAGTAACTAGTGAGACCTCACAATTCCCTAGAGTGACTGATGAAAAGTTTTCCTCATTAAAAGAACAGAGTTCATTCCATAGAAGAAAGCTAACTATAGTATAGTTATTCTGATTTTAATGTAATGAAAATTAACTGTTGTCCATGTATTATGATTAAACAATGCCTACTGCAAAGTACTTGGGCTCAATTTCAAACAATTATTTTTGGACATACATTTTATTTAAACATAATAAATTTAAAGTTTAATTTATAAATGATAATACTTTGACTCTCAGTTTAAAGCTGTCATTATTTTCCTCTTTTTAAAAAAGGACAGATGTTTATTTGATTGGAAAATAACAAGGAGTTCTTCCAATTACTTTTTATTATATATTCATTTACTCTAAACTTTATAGAACATTTTATTTCTCTGAATGTCTTACTATATCTAATAATAAATAATCTTTTAGAGAGTAAAATACATATATTGGGATGTCTCTTTCCTACAATATGATTGATTTAATGAATATTTCCACAAATATTGAGCTATGTTAAATACACATTTCAAAAAAGCAAAATGTTCAGAATGTGAAAGTAAAAAATAGTACTCTAAAAATGAGCAAGAAATCAGATTCTAATGTGAATTTCTGGAACAAAAATGCCCCTAAGGGCTGGGGATATAGCTCAGTTGGAAGAGTGCTTGTGTCATAAGCACAAGGCCCCGGATTCAATCTCTAGCACCACAAAAAAAAAAAAAAAAAAAAAAAAAAATGCCCCTAATTATCATTAGGATTCTGATGTTAAAATTTATGCTGGAAAGTTAAAGAGCACAAACTTGGAGAACCCCTTATTAATTCAAGTTATGAAAATGCACCAAAGTTTAAAACAAATTATTGTGATTTCTAATCACACTCTCACTTCTAACTAAAGCAAACATGATTATCTTAAACATTACAGTTTGACTCATTAAATTATCAACATTAAACTTAATAAAATTCAAAATGATCAATAAATAAAAATGATAAATCCATAAGAAATTAACACCAAAATAGACAATACATTTCTTTGTGATTAATTGGTGACAGAGGCATAGAGAAACTGCATCAAAATCAATACGTAGATTTCTAGAAATCCTAATAGCAAGAAAATCTCTTGAATAGGTTACTTTTTGGCTCTGACCTTTTTATATTTTGACATTAATATTAAACTTTAAAATGTATAAGAAGCGATTTTAGTGGAGGTAAAAGTACTTTTTAAAATTTTAAAAGTTGGAGATTTTCATGAGAGAAGAACTATTAAACGAAATGAGAATTACATGAAAGGCATACTTTTGAATACATAATCAGCTAATACTATTTTCCTAAAAATTTTAGACAATTGCTCAAATAACCAAAGTTATTTCCCTCTTCAGTATTTATTTATGTTACAGAACATTTGAAATACTGTGTGAAAGTATCATTGAAATATCCAGATTTTAGATTTACTGCTATTTCCTTGTTCTGTTTAGCCTCTTGGACTCATTTCTTCAACGTTATTTATATACTGATACTATTCGTGACTGTGGCTTTGCCTTTTTATCTCACTTCAAATTCCCACTTCAAATACTGTAATAATTTTATCTTAAAACATTTTCTACTATTAGGATCTCTAACTCAAATTGTTAAGGATAATTTGATAAAGATGATGAAGCTTACTTAATGGGTCTATTTAGTGTAATATTTATATTTGAAATTAAAGCATAAGAGAGTCTTTTGAAAATTCTCACACATGTGAAAGAATATTTAAATTAATTAAATTCTGCCACTTAATGTATCATAATTAATATTTGGCCAAGTTTATTCCTGTTTTTAATATGATATGCATCCACATTTTTGGAGAAATATTAGAGAAGTAATATTCATATTCCTATGTGTAGGTTTTTTAACACTATTTAATTAACAGTTTGCCATGTCTTTTAGTATATACGTATATATGGTAACAGCATATGTACATATGGTATACAACATGGTATATGGTAACAACAATGATAGTTCAATATACAATTTTACAATGTTTTGACTGTATGATGTTGGAAAAGTGTACTCAAATGACCATTCTGCTTTTCAGCTTCAATACAGTATTCAATAAAATAATAGAAATTAAACACATTGTTATAAAATAGGCATTGCAATAGATTATTTTTAGCCAACAATAGGTTAAAACATATCTTCTGAACACATTTAAGGAAGCTAAGCAATGATGTTCAGTAGGTTAGGTGCACTTAATGAAATTTTGGCTGATGGTAACTTTTATTGGTGCATATTATTTATATAAAATGGTGTGTCATTGATGCATGTTCATATATACATGAAAATGTAATTTGATCGATTTGACTCATCATATTTTCAACCTTTTATGATGTAACCTATCATAAGTCAAGGTGCACCTGTCCTATAGAAGTCATTGTAAGGTACTTAACATGCATTTTCTAGAAAATTTATTGAATTACTTGTTTATTATTTAACATCAATAATAAACAAGTAATTCAATAATTCATGGCAAGATCAATCTGCCATCAGTTTTCTAATACCTCAATACTTTAATACACATTCTTATAATTATGTTCTAGAAGAAATGCATGATACCTTCTTTATAATGCAACAATATTGAACATCTGTTTAAGGAATATGAATAATATGTTAGATCTGTGTTGCATACTGAAATATGGTTTCCTTTAAATGTTGAAATAATGTATAACCCCACTAGCTCTATATAAATGTGTGATTTTTACAAGTACCTGTTAAATACTCAAATATTAATTGTTAATATGAAAGATTTAAAAAGTAGCTCAGGTATCTTAGGTTACTGATGTTCCCCTTTCTACCTACACTTCAGCTACAGTAAACTGCTTAAACTGCCTTCCCAATCTCTGTACTATTTCCCAGAATGAAATTATATATATACATGTATGTATATTTATAACATGTTATATATGTATACACACGTATATGTACATGTATATTATAAATAATGAAATAAAATTATATATATATTCTGTTTCTGTTCAGAAAGACTTTATTTATATTCAATATTCAAAACAATTGTCTAAACCTTATCAAGTGTTCACAATTTTTCTCTAAAATAATGTTTCTCTAGGAATTTTTGGATTTTTGCTGGGCTTTTGTGACATTTGTATTATAGCATTAATTTATTTCTTACAGTTATTAGTTCAACTACCTTTGTACACACTGATGAGACTCTTAAGAGTCATACTTTATTTTTTCATAATCAGAAATTAACATAGCTTCAGAGGCATGTCATTTTCTCCAAGTATTTTTTTGAAATATTTAAATTTTTGATATACAGGAGAGTAGATTCTCTAAGTATTTTTTAAATTTATACTATTAAAATTAGGGACAAGAAAGAGGGAAGAATAGTGTTCTATCCTTTACTTATTATTTTGTCAGCTTTTTTGCTGTTTTGAGTAAAAGACCTGCCAAGAACATTTGCAGATGAGGAAAAGTTTAGTCAAGGGCTCGCAGTTTCAGAGGTCTCAGTCCATAGACAGCCAATTCCATTCTTCAGGGCTCCAGGTAAGGCAGAACATCATGGCGGAAGAGTGTGGTTAAGGGAAGCAGCTCACATGATGATCGTGCGGGAGAGAAAGACTCCACTCACCAGATACAAAATAAATACACCAAAGGCAAGTCCCCAATGTCCCATCTCCCTACCCATCTTCAGTTACCATTCAGTTAATTCTGTCAGGGGCTTAATTCACTGATTGTGTTAAGGCTTTCATATCCCAATCATTTCTTCTCTAAACCTTCTTGTATTGTCTCACACATGAACTTTTGGAGTATACCTCACATCCAAACCATAACACTTATGCTTTATGGAAGAAATGAAGAGGAAGGACCAAGAGATATATATTTATGTGACATATGTGAAAAAAAGCAAAGCAAAGAGAAATATCCCTTTAGGAAAACTTTGCTGTATGAATCTGTTACATCCAGAACAAAGTAACTGCCCAGAAGGAGATTATGTGGAAGAACTTTGTTTTCAGCTCAATTTAAGGGACATATGTTTCCTTATTTCAGATTGTTTCCTTATTTCACAAAACCTTGATAAAAATTGAAGATCATGTGAAACTGGCTACAATTTCTGCCACAAATTTGTAGTAATTTTGCTAAATGAAGGCAGACAAATTTTTTTTTGCTGAAACCATGAATTATCAATAACAGTTATTTAATTAAAGCTATGCATTCTTATCATGCAATTATTTGTATTGAAAATGATCAAATTAGAAACTCAAATTTAAAAAATTATAAAATAAAATAGTACTTTATAAGTGGAACATATGGTTTAACAATTTATGTTGTTAAGAATGGAAAAGCATTTGTTTTGTTTTAGCTAAGGCAGGTAACAAAGTCAAAGAAATATTGGAAATATTGCCTGTGAAAGTTTGAACAACATTTAAGCAGCTGGGAAAAAGATTTCAGAAATAGAAACTAAAAGTATATTGTAACATAAATTTAATACATCAGTAATTTCTGTGGGGCCAATGGATTGTATAAATCCCAAATTGTGCTTTAGGTGAGTAAGATATGGTATAACTTTTCCAGTTAATAGTTTTAAGAAATACAGGATCAAAAACTAACTAAGGTGAATATTAAAACTATATAGAGGGTGTGACTTATGAAGAAAAAAGGCAATAAAAAAAGAAAAGAATATGAAATATCTAAACTATGTATCTAAAGATGTTGGGAACAAAAATGCTTAAAGGGGAATTGGAAAAGGAGAAAGAAGTCAGTTGCATTTTAAAATAAAACAGATTTTGGGAGAAACCTAAAAGTAAAATAACAGCATTGAAGTGCGTCCAGAGGTTAAGAATTAACTGTGGAGCTTTCGGGTTTGTTTCTCAAACCCCAAAGTTCTCAGTCCTTGGGTATAATTTGTCTAACATTAGGCAATTACCCCAGCACAGACAAAAGAAGTGTACAATGAGGCAGAGAGAGATGCCATTTAAGGCAGGTTTACTATAAGGCAGGGAAAAGAAAGAGAAAGGGATACACACCCTGGCGAGAAAAAGAGGTGAGAAGATAGGCCAGAGACTATAATGCACCCAAATGGCCAAGTTCTTTGCTTCTGTTAATGTGGGGGTGGGGACTTTGAGTGGCACAAAACCCTGGCCATACCTCTTTGGACCCCATGCTTTGTGTAGCTGTTGTCAATTTCAGGGAAGTCATAGGCCTGTACTGTTAAAATTGAGGGTATGAACCATATACTTAGGTCATTTTGACCTTGCTGACCTAGTCCCACCAGGGGAAGGTCACATCTGACTCTCAGAGCATCTTGTGTGTGCATGTGTGACTTTGGGAACACTATGTGTACCTTAAATATCTCAGAGACAGTGTTGGATCTCTTTCTGGAAGAAGACTGGTATCTCTGGGTCAATTGCTGGCCAAAGAAATCACTCCATACTTTCTCCTCCATTCTCTGATACCTGCTGGTTTGTAGCTGACTACCTATGCTAGCATAAAGGAATAGAAAAAGTAAAGAGGAATATAAATATGATAATAATGTGTTATAAAAAGGTTATTCATTCAGTCATCTAATAGCTTATGAGCAATAACATTAAATCTTTTCTAGACACATAGCAGCATGACAAATATGAGAATTCAAGAACCTAACTCTGGGCTGGGCACGGTGGTACATGCCTGTAATTCCAACAGTTTAGAAAGCTGAGATAGGAGAATCATGAGTTCAAAGCCAGCCTCAGCAACTCAGTGAGGCCCTAAGCAACTCAGTGAAACCCTGTCTCTAAATAAAATACAAAAGAAGGGCTGTGATTGTGGCTCAGTGGTTAAGCACCCCTGGGTTCGATCCCTGGTGCCAAATAAATAAATAAATAAATAACCTAAATCTGGTTACTTAAAGAGAAATGTGCACAAGATTTGAAATGGGAAGAAAATTAACTTTCAAAAGCAATAGCAACAATAGAAAGGAGGATTGAGAGATTTAATCAAAAATGTCAAATGAAAAACACATTCTAGTTGCAAATTTTTACCATGGAAGTAGGAAGTTGATAAATCATATAGCTTTTGCATTTCCAAAAAAGTCATTTTAGGAAAACTATTATCAGTTTGTCTCTAAAGGAGATAGTTAGCCAATAGGAGAAGTTTTGGATAAACAGAAGAGTACAGGAGACACAGATTTAATTTAATATAGTCAAAACAATAGTTTCAGTATTATGAAATAGAAGTAGAAGGAAAAATTTTGTAACCTAAGAACTTGAATTAATATGTTGTCTCTCCTAGAGAACTGGAGAATTAATTGAAGACCACACAAATGAAAACAAACAGATTATTTATTCAGAGCTTGCTGTAGTGAAAGAATCAATCATCATGGCTTCCATGTGGCAGAGGTATGAAGACAGTATGGTGGGAAAGCTTTATAGCATGGAAGAAATGAAAACCAAAAAACTAGGCAAATCTTCAGGTATACACCAATTGGAGGTTGTTGAAATGAGAAAGCTTGAAGCAGACTTACTATAACACAACCAGACTGCATAATTAAAAAACAATAGAAATTCGTTTCAGAATTCTGGAGGCTGGAGAGTCTAGGATGGAAGGGTCACATCCAGCAAGAGCCTCCTGGCTGTGCAATTACATGGTAGAAGGTATCACATGGCAAAAGAGAAGAAAGCAAATATGTATCCTCAAGCATATTTATAATTGTCATCAGTCCATTCATGAGGACAAAACCCTCATGACCTAATCAGTTCTCAGAGGTCCCACTGGGGATTAAAATAGCAACACATGCTTTTGTGGGGACACATTCAAACCATCATATTCTAGCTCAGCCCCCCTAATGCACATTCTTCTTGCATAGAGGATATATTCATATATTTGTTGCATCTCAATAGTTTCAAAATCTTAACTTGTTCTAGCCTCAACTCATAAATTCAAAGCCCACAGTGTCATGTCAATTAGATATGGATAGGATGGGAGTTTTATCTCAGTGGTAGTGCTCTTGCCTAGCATGCATGAGGCCGTGGACTCAAGTCCCGAACACTACAAAACAAAAACAACAACAACAAAAAAAACACAGGAAGACACGTGGGTGAGATTCAAGGCAGGATTTATCTTGTACTCAGTTATCTTCAGCTGTGATCCTATGAAATCAAATAAATTATCAACTCCAAAATGCAATAGTGAGACAAGTGTAAACAGATATTCTCATTCTAAAATAAATAGACAAGAAAAAATGGTAACTAACTCCAAGTATGTCCAAAAGCCATCAAGGAAAGCAATACTAAATTTTAGTATGCCATCATAATGCTTTTTCACTCATTGCTGCACCCTGGGCACCCTCGGGTGGAGGTTGGGTCCCTTAGATTTCAAGCAGTCCTGCTGCTATAGCTTTTCTAGCTTGGTCCACCAGCAGCTCCTGTGGGTTAGAGTTGCATGTCTGCACAGCTTAGAGTCGCATGCTGGTGACTCTATAGTTTTAAGGGGGCTGCTTCACTCTCCTGACTCTACCTGACATTGCCCTAGTCAGGGCACTCTGTAGTAGTTCTATCCTGATTATCACTCTTTGTGTAAGATCCCAACCTCTCTATCTTACACTTTGAGATCTAGGCGACTGCCCCTGTGGCTCCATAGCTCTTGTGTTCTGCATCCCTGCAAAACAAACACCAAGTTGATGTTGCCAAGGTTTAGAGCTTGTACTTCTTGGGGCAATGGACCTACTGGGCCATGAATGTGGTATCAAAGAGGGACTGGACTGGAATTAAGTAAGCAGAGTCCCAAAGCAATTAAGGGCACTGAATGCTGTGGTTCTGTGGTCATCTTTGTGGAATCCTTGTCCTCAAGGTCTTGACTGGCATGGTTATTCTCTGAAATGCCTTCCAGATCATTCCCTTATTGTCTTGGATGGAACCTGACTTCCATCTATTCATATTGATCTCTTCAGCAAATAGCATGGCCACACCCTGAGTTTTTTATTTGAATATGATTTTTTTATTCTTTATTTGACCAGGCGGAGCTTTTCAAATTTTTCCATTTTGCCTCCCTTTTAATGATAAATTGTCTTTATTTCTCTTATTTTACCAAAAGCTGCCAAAAGAACTAGAAGTAACTTGAATGCTTTGCTGCTTAGTTATTTCTTCTGCCTGATATCCTAGATAATTGCTTTTATGTTTTGCCTTCCATAAAGTCCCAGGATATGGGCACCTTTCTGTCATATTCTTTGCAACTATGCAACATGGGTAGCTTTTACTTCAGTTTCTAATACCTTGTGTCTCATTTCCATCTGAGACTTCATCAAATTTGCTTTTACCATACATATTTCTACCAACACTCTGATCACAATCTCTTAAGTAATCACTTAGAAGAATTATTCTGTCTTTACATGATAGTCTTCAGATCCAAGCAGATGTCATTGAGTCATTCTTCTTTATGGATGAGTAGTACTTCATTGTGCATATATATACCACATTTTCTTTATTCATTCATCTGCTGAAGGGCACCTAGTTTGGCTGCATAGGTTTGCTATTGTGAATTACACTGCTGTAAATATTGATTATGTCACTGTGTTATGCTGATTTTAAATCCTTTGCACATACACTGAAGAGTAGGATAAATGTGTCAATTGGTGGTTCCATCCCTAGTTATTTCTAGTTATATGAATCTCCATACTGCTTTCCAGAGTGGTTGCACAAAAAATGGTGAAATGTGTTATCTGATATGTGGAAGCTAACCCACAAGAAGGGGGTCCTACTTAGAATAAGGCATATCCTATGCTTATATAATTATATCAAAATGGATTCCACTGTCAGGTATAACTATAAAGGGCCATTAAGAAAACTTTTAAAAAAGAAGAATTACCCTCTCCCTGTCCAGGTATGAGCCCTCACTGAAATTTTTTATAGGTCACTCATGGCAGTCTAGGCTTATTCTAGCTTGCCCCTCCAAACTTTATAGCTTCTACCCATTATCAAGTTCTATAACCACTTTGACACTCTCAGATTTTGTTAAAGAAATAGCCCCACTTCTCAGTAACAATTTTCTGCCTTCATCTACTTCTGATACCATAACACAATGCCACAGACTGGGTAATTTGCGATGATAAAAGTCCATTTGACTCACTATTCTGAAGTCTGGGATAGCCAAGATCAAGAAACCACATCTGATGAGGGCTTTCTTGCTGCATCACAACATGGTAGAAAGCATCACATTATAAAAGTATAAAATAGGAAGGTACCAAACATTCCTTCTCAATCCCTTCCTTAATTGGCATTATTCCATTCACAAAGCTAAGCAAACTTCATGCCTCAAATTAATTTTAAAAAGGAATAATAAAAGAATATCCTATTTTTAGGCTCCAGATTTCAATTTTGAAGCCCAGGAAGATCATTCAGATTGTTAAGGTTTTTAAAACATAGGGATTATTTTTGCAGCTCTACTTTGAGGGCTAATTTCTGTTGCTGTGTATATATTGAATGCACATGCCATTTTAGAAATGGAAAATAGTTGTGTGATATATGCATAGGTATTTGTTTAATCCCCATGATTTTAAACACTTTTAGTTTAGCTAAGCATGCTTTTATGATGTGATCTGTGCACGTTTTCCATTATTAGAAACACCTGATTTCATACGATAGCATTGTCCTGAATGTACTTGAAGATGGCATTCTCTCTACTTTGATTTTTATATCTATATAACCTCACAATGATACATCTTTTCAATGTTATTATAATAATAAAACTATGTTGCCTTTTGCTCCTCTCAGCCTATTTATGTTTGCACTTCTTCACTGTCATATAATAGACTTTGAAGAGGCAGGGAAAGTCAAAATGAAACACAAAAGTACCTTGAGACAAAAATGTAATTGGGTAATTAAAGGCAGACTATTCAAATATCAGGGATAACAGATGGCATTGATAACATAATTATATATATATGTATGTGTATGTGTATATATACATACATTTAGGAAATGATAATATATGATTATATAAAAACCAAGTCTATTTTGTTTCTTTTTACAAATTGAAGGCTATCTGGAAATCCTATCAGACAGGAATATTTCTGTTCATTCACAAGAATATAGCTGATTACATGAGTGGGAGTGGAAAGGAGAAACGAAGAAGTAGATTTAGGAAATATGGAATCTGGACTGAAATTAAATGATTTTTAAAGGTTCTTAATGGTAGTGAGAATAAGCCTAGAGTTCAAAGAACTCGGTGGGAGTCAAATGAGGATTTTAAGATGTTCAAAGATTGTAAGTAACTTAAATCCACACTTGAACATTTCTGTAGTTTTTGTAGCAAATTAGACACTATTTTTTTTTCTGAGAAAAGGAGTAAATCGTTCACGTCTGTGCTTCTGTTTTAGTATAAGTTTCTATAAATTGGAGAAATGTGAAGCCAGAGAACATGGGAAGTGAGGGAAGAAATGAAGCAGTTCTGACATAGGATATTGTCTTTGAAATGAATGTAAGGGCACAATATGATGACGATTTTGAAAGAGGACAACCCAAATTAAATATGACATGTTATTTGTAAAGAATTTCATTGGCACATTTGTTTCTACACAATATATAAAAATAATGATATATATTGTTCATTAAGGAAAACATCAATTAAAGAAGTATTTCAAAGTAGATTTTGATTGTTATTGGATAATTAATGTTTTCTTGAAGGGAGTTTTTTGTTGTTGTTGTTGTTGTTGTTGTTTATTTTTTATTTTTTGGTAGTACAGGGGATTGAACCCAGGGTCTATATGCTTGTGAGGCAAGGACTCTACCAACTGAGCTATATCCCCAACCTGAAGGGAGTTTTGTCCTGATGAAAAGATGAAGAGAGAAGTGACTACACAATTATCTTATTTTAATTTTATGTATACCAAATGGTTGTTAAAAATTCATATTAAAATTTTACCTAAAAAATTTCAACCCCAATTACTAAGTATTAATTACTAAGTACCATATTTTTGGTACTTATTACCAAAAATATGTCCAAGTTAGGATGCATATGAACATTGAAGCAATCTCTATAATATGCTACTATACAGCTCCAATATATTTCAATGTGTTGTCACATATAGATTTATAGAAACTGATGCAATGTTATGATACTTGCAGTAACAATTACAATTTTTCTGTATTATAAAAGGTTTTATTACTGTAGATGTTCTTTGTAATTGTTAGGTTACATATCTTCAATTCTAACACAGAATTTTGCATGCCTTCAGAAATCAGGACTTGTTTAAATTAGAATTATTCATACCTAGCTATGCATTTCTTAAAACTATAGTATTTTTGAAATGCCAGACTTAAATTCACATATGTGAAATAAATATATAGTACATATTTTATGAAATGTATAGTGGTATATTTGGACATAATGTTATGAAGCTTTAATGATCATCTTGACAAAAATTTATTCACTAGAACAACTTTTTTACTATTCTCAAATGTTTTAACCATAGCTGCATAGATCTATATATCTGATTATTACTTCTAAAACTAGATCAATTTTGCTGAAAGCAAACTTAGACCTTTGCACTCATTAAAGTTCAGAAAGATAACTTCATCATTTGGGTTACATTTTCTTGTAATCTCCTTTCATTCAATGGAAATAATGAAAACAAGTAAAAAAGTCATATAAAGTCTAAATTTCTAAGTGTTACTGATATTAGCTAAAGCATGCAACCTTGTTCTTTGGAAAATGTTACAGCATTAATTCTAGGATATCAATATTCCTGAGGATTTTATTCATTGCAATATACATAGATTATAAAGTAATATGTGATCATAAATACTATCTGATGCATAGTCTTAATTAAATATTTCTAACTAAATTTATCAGATGATACTTGTATATCTTGATAAACTGTACAGGAAAGGCTGCCCAAGAATACTTGCTAAATATCTAAATAAACATAGCCAGACTTCAATGTGCCTATTTCACATCTTGCAATTTAAACAGTAAGAATATTAAAGACATTTGTCTGTTCCATTTTGCAAACAACACTCTAATAACTGAACTCTTTAAGATAATCAATTGATGTTCTTTTTCCCACTCAGAAGATACTTACTCATTTTCAGTCACATAACTTTCTTTAAAAATGGATAATTTTATACTTACATCTGTTAGAGACTTGAGAAATCAGCTAAAATGTTTTATATTTGTGTATCATTACACTTATTTTATAAGTAATGTGAGGAAAACAGATTGCAAATTCAATGAAGGTAGAAAATTAAGTAATAATAGGATTGAAAATTTCTATTCTATTCACTCTTGCCATTGATTCATACTATCTTCATCATTTACTCTTGGTTCACAGTAACAAGCATTGTGGTAACTGAAAAATAGAGAAATGCTGTCAAAGATGACAATGCTAGACCCTATTTTCAGGAGGACTTGACAAACTGACTCTGGCAGTTTACTACTCTTACAGTACTCAGTAGTAGAATGGACAGAGATAGATTCTTGAATTTAGCATATTTCATTCCATCTTTCCCATGAATTTCTACTTAGTATAAATTTCTGCATAGTGACCACCATGTGTCTTTGCTCCTGTGCTCTATGATGTATGCTTGCTTTCTTTCCCTCACATTCTCTTCTTCCATTCTTGAAAGAAGAAGGATTTATAGATTGCTATAAAATCCCAATTATCAAAATCCTTGTCTTCATATATCACATCCATCAAACGTATCTAGAGGCCAATTACTCACTATAACAAATTATAAAGTCCTAAAGCTATCACTGCTCTGTTGCACAAAATTTTGCATAACCCATTTTCTGACTACCAGTCTTTAAAACTCTTCTAATGTGCTTTTCTAGAGAGCAATTTTTTCAATACCAGTATAATTTCATGACGTGCTCTACTTGTTACTTCTTATGCATAAAGAAAATCAGAATTTGTGACCCTCCAAATATTCTACCCCTATGACATAAAAATTAAATAAAGTTAGCATTTTTTGCCTTCTTGAAACTAAACAGAATATTTAAGAAGAGTAGCTATGGATTTACCAGAACCAATTTAGTAGTTCAACCTTACATCTTACTGCTTGTTTCATTTTTGGTAACTTAGAAACTAACATAACCCTCAATAATTTTGTCTGGGATATAAAATAATACTAGATAGTACACAAAATTATTTTCAATATTAAATTCAGAGATACATGATATTAGTTAATATTTAATAAACTTTAGATATTATTATAAAGACTTTTTTTGTTCTCAAGTAAAATAAGTATAAAAGAAACTATAATTTGAAGCAAATTAAAATAGGTGTCTATCAACAGATGAATAGATTAAAAATGTGATATATACTCAATGGATTTTTACTCAGCCATAAAGAAGAATGAAATTTTGTAATTTTCTGGTAAATGGATAGAACTGGAGGACATGATGCTAAGTAAAATAATACAGGTTAAGATAGTCAAGGGTCAAATGTTGATCTTATATTTAGAAGCGAGAGGGAAAAGGGAATAAAAAAGGGATCTTACAAAGTAGAAAGGAAACTAGTATAGTAGAGGTTGGGGATTCAAGGGGAGTGAGGGGTAGAGGGAAAGGAGACTTACTGGGGAATGAAATTGACATAATTATGCTGTGTGCATGCATGAGCATGTCACAATGAATACCACTATTATGTATAATTATGTGCCAATAAAGCATTTGTTTTTAGAAGATTACACAGTTTTAGAGGAATTCAAAAGTATGGGTTCCCACACAGAAAAGTGGGAGAAAGAGAAGAGATATTTTGAAATATATAACATTTTAAACTAATTTCCCAGTAAAGAGGAATTTGGAAATGAATATTTCAAAAGTTAAAAAACAACATTATTAATGTAATCAAAGACAAAAAATTTGTTTGCATAGAGTGAAGATAGTAAAAATTAAACACATATTATACACTGTACTTTCCCAAAGAAAATTTGTGTTTTGAGTATCCCTCTATGTGTGTGTGTGTGTGTGTGTGTGTGTGTGTCCATGTGCATATGTTTGTGTATGTCTGTTGTAGGGGGAGAGGATGAAGTGAACATTCTATTAGGAATATATTTCAGCAACAGTTCTAAATTCAATATCAGAATAAGGGCAGCAAGTAGAATATTTACCCAAAATGATAGAACACAGCTTTAATTTCACTTCATCATAACCTCTCCTGATAGGAATGGTAAAGGAAGGCATATCAAATGTTTCCTCAAGATGGGAAAATAAATGCAAGTAGCCTTTTGAAAAGAACATAAAGGAAAATACTTCTCATGGTTATTATTTTTTGATTCAGTACTGGTCAGTGGAACCTGACACAATAATACTGTAATTTATTAATATTGTTTCTGCAACTATACTGTAATGATTGAATCAATGATATTTAGGCTCCCTACTTAAATTTAGGTAGAAGTTGAGCAAATGAAAACTATATTCTCATTGTCTTGAGAACAGCTGTTTTCAAAGAGTTAATACTGATTTAATGGAGATGACCTATGTGGAAGTAGCAAGGGAGAAATTAAGAACACTATATAAAAACGTATTCAAAATATTGACCTGTTATTTTAGAACTTCCTGTTCTAAACTGCTATAAAATTTGAAGCTAATAATATGTACACAAAACAATACACAAATTGAAATGTACACTTCAGTGACTTATTAAGAAACAAATACTCATATGAATACCACCCAGGGAAAGAAAGAGAATATTGTGAACACCAAAAAAGGTCACTCATTTTCCCCAAGTAGAAATTTACAATTAACTTAGCCTTGTAAGAATACAGTTTCATGTCCGTTATTGATCTTTTACTTAAAGGAAATTAAGAGTTAGCCTTATCCAAAAAGAGGGCTGGCCTTTGCTCTAGGCTCTAGGGAGGTCATCTGTACTCATGGAAAGTCCTGCCTGATAAACATGTTTATCTGGAGACCTTAGGACCTTAGGCCAAGCAGTATCAGCTCAACCTTCAGAGAGACTGAAGAATAAATGTCAGCCACATGCATGGTCAACCATGTGTACATGACTGAGTCTCAATAAAAATTGGATCACCACGGCTCAAGTGAGCTTCCCTGGTGGCAACACTTCATGTATACAATGTTTTATGAGGTATACTTTACATATAACATTTATCAATTTTCAGTGAACAATTTGATGAATTTTGAGAAATGCATATAGTCAGGTTATCATCACCACAATCATTATAAGAACTTTTCCTTCACTCCCAAAAGCTCCTTCCTACCTCTTTCAATCAATTCCCTCTACTTTTGGCAACAACTGATCTGCTTTCTATTGCTGAACTTTTGCTTCTAGAATTTTATATAAATGGAATCATGCCCTTAGTAAGCTTTTGTGTGACCCTTTCTCTTCAATTAAATCTTGACAATGCTTTTGAGATTTATCCATATTCTTGTATATATCAATAGTATTTTCCTTTTTTACTGATGTTGTATTTTGGATTTAAAGTCCTTTGAAGTCCAATGTTTTGAAGACTTGGTCCTCAGCCCATGACACTATTGGGAAATGGTTGAACCTTCAGTAGATAAGGCCTACTGAAAGGAAGTTAGGTCAATGGTGTGTACCCTTGAAGAAGACGTTGGAACCCTAGTCATTTCCTGTCTCCCTTCTCCCTTTTATATAGCTGCTCAATTCACAATAGCTAGATTGTGGAACCAACCTAGATGTCCTTCATTTGATGAATGGATAAAGAAACTGTGGTATATATACACAATGGAATATTAGCCATAAAGAAGAATAAAATTATGGCTTTTACTGGTAAATGGATGGAGTTGGAGAATATCATGCTAAGTGAAATAAGTCAAGCCCAAAAAACCAAAGGCCAAATGTTTTCTTCGGTAAGTGGATGATGATACATAATGAGGGGGAGGTTGACGGTGGGGGGACAAGAGAAAAATGAAGGAACTATGGATGGTGTAGAGGAAAATGGGGCAGGAGGGGTGGGGGAAGGAAAGATAGTAGACTGAGACAGACATTATTACCCTATGTACATGTGTGATCACATGAATGGTGTGAATCTACATTGTGTACAACCATAGAAATGAAAAGTCATACCCCATTCGTGTACAGTGAGTCAAAATGCAGTCTGTAAAAATAAAAACATAAAATTAAATAAAAAAAAAAGAACACTATTGTTAGTATGTCACTGAATAATTATTTTATAAATATCTTGTATTGAGTTTTACAATAAATATTCCTATTTTTATCTATAAATAGAATACTTGTTCAAGCTAAAAAAAAGAGATGAACTGTGGTTTAGATGAAGCAACTGTCATATCTATACACTACAGCATCACATAAAAACAACATAAAAAATGTATAAACTTTGATATTATTCCAGAGAGTTCTAAAATACACATACAATTATACCAGTTTCTTAGTTACTGTGTATCTAAACACCCAATCAGGTCCACATGCATATCAAATTAAATTAAAGTTATAAAAAGAAAGCAAAAGTGAATGGTATGTATTTACTCTTACAGGCAAAATTGATCTTTGTAAGACTTGTGTGGTTGCTGTCCCTTTAGAAATGCTTCACAACAGTGACAATATTTTAAGTTGAATATAAGCTTTTGCCAAAATTTAGATGACTACTCAAATATATCCATACGAGGAAGACTCCAGAAAACTGAGAAATATAGCAGTAGATAAAAGGAAAAACAAATCTGGAAACTTAACAAGAATCATTAATGCTGAACATTTGAGAAGACAGAAGCCCCAAGTTGGAATTAAGCAAATTAATTATTGAGTATAATAACAGCAACAACCCAAGGGCAACAGCAATAAAGTTGGAGAAACATTCAACTATATTATATGCAATGTCCAATTTTTTAAAAACATTTTTAGAATGTTATTTTTTATTCATTTATTTATATGTGGTGCTGAGAATTGAACCCAGTGCCTCACACATGCTAGGTAAGTGCTCTACCACTAAGCCACAACCAGCCCCCAATGTCCAATTTTCAAATAATTTTTTATTAGATGTCAAAAAGAAATCATTAGATTATACTATAAAAATATCTGTTTCACACAGGATCTGATTCTAATTAGGTCCAGATATTTGAGTAAACACAGAATGTAAATACAGAATAAAGCCTGTTTGAATAACTAAAGAAAATATACCAATGATGTGTGAAGTGATATGGAATATAAACATACAACTGAAAATAATCTTATACAACAAATGTTCTAGAGATGAAAAATAAAATAGTTGAAAAAAAATTAATGACCTCTACAGCAGGTTTGAGATGACAGACATGAACTTTAAGATTAAGCAATAAAATATAGTGAGACTAAAAATCTGAGAGCAAATGATTGAATGAAAATGAACAAAACCTCACAGACCTATGAAATGATATCAAAATTTTATAGCATATATTATTTGAGTCTCATAAAAACATAAGTGAGAAAAATAAGAACAAAGAGTAATGAAAACACAGTGGCTGAAAACTCTCTAAATTGTGGTAAAATAGCAACTTATAGTTTCAAATTCAACAAAACCTGCAAAGAAATCAAGAAAAAATGAGAAAGGCAAAAGGAGAATGCACTCTATTCATGATAACAATGGTACATTTAAAAACTGGATTCTCATCAGAAACAATACAGACTGGAAGAAGCTAGGAAGAGTTATCAAAAGCTTTGAAAAAAATCAGAATTTTTTTTTTTTTTCAGAATAATAGCTTCCAAACTTAGAGGCAGATTAAATACATTTCCATATTAAAGAAAGTAACAACTCTAAATATTTGCTGACAGCATATATATAATAAAAAATACAGTAACACAAAGAAGTGTCCTCAATTTAGAGGAAAATTATGCTAGATCACCTCTATATAGAGAGGAGGGAGCTGTTAATGGTTTCAATGTTTGCTTTCCCTTTTAAAGTTCAACTGGGATCTTAATCCCTAGTACAATTGTACTAGAATGCAAGCCCTTAGTCTATGAGAGTTCCACCCTCATTAATGCAATCAGTGACCTTATAAACAGTGCTGAAAGAACTAGCAATGCCTTTGCTCTTCCATACTTTCCACTATGTGTGGACACACTGCTTGTCCCCTCTGAAGAAACAACATTCAAGGTAGTATCTTAACATACACAGATGGCTATCACCTGTTCACTGACCTGCTGGCACAGATCTTAGGTTTATAGTTTCCAGAGTTCTGAGCAAGTCTTTTCTGTTCTTTATAAATTAAGCAGTCTCAGGTATTTTGTTATAACAGCAGAAATGCCTAAGACAGGAACTCATACCAAGTTGGGTGTTATTATAATCTCCTAAAACTGTGGAAACAACTTTGGGGCTCGTTAATGAATAGAGGCTCAACCATAAAGGGTTATTTTGGTGAGGACTCAGAAAAATAAGAGACTTGTAGAGAAATCTGGAGTCTTCTTAGTTACTACTTAAGAGGTCTTGATCAGACTGTTGGGAAAATATGATATTAATGGCAATTCTGATGCAATTTAAGGTGGAAATGAGAGACAAGTATTAGAAACTAGAGATACCAGCCTTGTTATAAAGGGTCAAATAACTTGGGTGAGTGGTGTCTCTATCCTAATGTACAAAAAATAACTTGCAAGTAAAGAATGTTTGGCATAAAAGTATCTGAGGGACATATTAAGGATACAATATTCTCTTAGCTGTTTATAGTAAAATGAGAGAAAAGAGAAACAAATTAAAGATGGAATTTAAAATCAAAAGGAGCATAGAACTTAAAGAATTGAAAAATTACTAACCTGGTCATGTAAAAATTTAAAAAATGCATGTTTTGGGAAATAACAGCAAGAATGTGCTTAAGGGAACATTTATAAATTGTTTGTATGGATAAAAGGAAAGCAGATGTTATTCAATATGACAATGGAAGAATGACTCAGAAGTTATTTTGGAGATCTTATAGGCTGTCATTCCCATCATAAAACCAGAGTGACAGGGCTTTGAGGAAGAAAGTTTCAAGGAAGGGGATGAGGGTGACCATGGGATCACAGTGCTCACTGCCTGGTACCATCTCAAGTGTCCAGTCCCTACATTCTGGTGCAGGCTTTCTTGACTGCATCAGTTGTGGCTCAGAAGGTCTCAGTTTCAGAATGGGCCTTTACTCCAGACTACAGAAGAGCCAAACTTTAACAGCATGTGCTATCTCCATCTCTATTTCAAAGGATTTCCTAAAAAACTTCCTGGCTCAGGGAGAAAATTGCCATGAGGTCAAGCTGCCATAGAGACCTAGTTAGAGTCTTGGGAGCTGGGGTGAGACCATTCCAAAGTTCACAGAATGACAGGGCCACTGATATTCAATGCCAGCCTTGGAGAGCTACAGGCCATGGACTCTGGGACATGAGAGCTCCTGAGCATGAGATTCCCTGGAGACTAGGGGACCCAATTCTTGATCCCATGCATCTAGAAGGAGAGACATGGGTTCAAAGAACATTCTAAAACATTAACATTTCATGGAGATTGTTATTTGAGTTTCGGATTTAACATAGAACTTGTTATTCTTTCTTCCCCCTATTTCTCTTTTGGAAGGCAAATATCTATTCTATGTCTGTTTCATCATTGTATTTGGAAACAGGAAATTTGTTTGATTTCAGAGGCTCACAGCTGGAGAGAAATCTGCATCAGAATGAATCATAGCTTCAGTCTCATCAATATGATTTAGATTATATTTAGATGAGAATTTGGAAACGGACTTTAAAGTTGTTGCTGAAAGGAAGCAACATTTTGGGGGTGATTGGAATAGAAAATGTATGTTTTATGCAAAAAGAACATGAATTTCAGGGACCAACTCTAGAATACTGTGGATGAGTTTCTTTTTCCTCCAAAATCCGTGTTGAAACTTAATTCCCAATGCAACAATATTGAGACATAGGACCTTCAAGAGATGATTACACCAGGAAGGCTCTGCCCTCAGGAGTGGGGTCAGCAACCTTTAAGAAGGCTGGAGGGAACCACTTAAGCCCCTTTGCCCTTCTGTGCCTTCTTCCACATGAGAAGACAGCATTTCTCCCTTGTGGAGAAACATGTGCTCAAGGCAGCATCTCAAAAGCAAAGATAGGGTGCTCAGCAGATAGCAGACCTTCCACCGTCCCTGACTTTCCGAGCCTCTATGACTATGAGAAAGACATGTAAATTGTTTGTAAGTTCCCCAGTATAAGGTACTTTGCTAGAGCAGCAGGAGTGGACTAAGACAATAATAAAACACACAAGAAATTGATACTGTGGATGGAAACTTCTGATCCAATGACAAAAGAAATGAAATTGGGTCAAAAAATATGAACCATGAGGCAAGGCTTTAATTGGGAAGAGAAAAAGGTGGGAAGGACTTCACCTCTGACCTTGAGGAGGGGGAGCTATGATGGAGAGAAAATTCAGACTTGCCCCCATAAGAGGAAGGGGCTACTCTTTAATAAGTAGCTGAGGTGGAGCTAAGATCTAGTATTTTTTCACTGGTCATGAATATCGTCATTTTTAAAAAATTTTTTCCTTGTGGTAGATTCTTGAAGACATCTTGACACTGTCCTGGACCACCCCTGTGGTTGATTTGAATAACAATAGAAAGGTGGGCAAAGGTTCCTAATAATAGAAAATGTATTTATTATAATCTATATATCATAAAATAGCATGTGCAAAATGAATAGTTTTTCTTCTGAAATTTATGCTAAAATCTACCAGGGAATTCATCTGGACTTGGACTTTATTTTCTTTTTTACATATAACTTTTTCATGTCCCTCACTCTAATCAATTTTCAATATTAAACTACATTTTTAAGCAACTATGTATCTGAATCTTCTGTTCTATCTGATAAGCTCTTCCTTTTTACTAGAGTCAGGCATATTCTATACCCTGTTGAAAGAGTCGGGGAGGTAGGGAAAGATTTTAGTGGATACAGGTTATGGATTAGGGCCCAAGATGCTATCACCCCTTTTGTTCCTGACCATCTTAAAATGATGTTGGAAAACATATTCTATAATGAACCATATGAGTATTTCACCAACAAGATATAAAACCTTGGCCACAATGACTTCACTTTGCTGTAGGAGCTTTAAGCAGAGACAAAACATTCCTCAGCTAAAATCTACCAGGGAATTCATCTGGTAGTGTCACAGGA
>JAJEJO010053856.1:0-93160 GCA_020662805.1 Glaucomys volans
TTTTCCTTGACCTTCCCTGCCCAAACAACTGTGTAGTGGCCTGGGAACACATGACACTTTCTAGTGGTTATATCAAATCTATTATTATGCAGAGCTAAGCTTGAATTATTTAGTGAAGCCTCAATAATAAATTTTGACTTATTTTTTAAAATAGCCTGTTTATTTTAATTATGTAGCAGATGTGATCCATTGCTTGGGTGACTTTGCAATGTTGAGAAGTTGAGAATGTAATTATACTTTATTGCAGGGTTTTTTTAAGAGAAAAAGGAAGTAATTTATAATTGTTGGTTGTGACGTTTGTTTTTCTTTTAATCCGAAGACAATCTTTTATAGTTATGTGTATCTTTCTTAGGAGAGAATATTTTATTTGTAGAAAAACAGGTTAATTTTGGAGACATTTTTGATGTTGGTGTGGGATATACAATTAATGAAGATAACAGCAAGTGACTAAATATCTACAGGTGGTAATTAGTCACATAAAAGAACAGAAGGAAGGAAAGAAAAGAATTTATTTCAAATTAATGGGATTTTGTTAGAACAAATTTAACAAAATGCAGAAAGTTCAAGTTTTATACCCCTATTGCAAATAATCAAGTTGGGTTTCTTGTGGCTGGATTATGGTTAAATTGTTCTGTTAGCATATACATAACTAAGCTTACGTGAGAATATGCAGCTGATATTTTACTTAAGCTTTACAAAAACTTTGAAGACAAGTTCTATTTTCAAAGTTCATAAAAGTAGAGGCTGAGGGTGGGGAGTTACCCAATTACCTAAATGTTTCTCTTTATTTGTTTTTTCCAATAATCCATGTGGACAATTAATAAGCAACATTTTAGGAGTAGATATTAAATGGCTGTTAGGAAAGACCAAGTTATACTATGGAAGCAGCCTCAGATCTCACTGGCTGTAAGCAACAGCTCCTGCAAGAAATCCTTTGTCCTCTGTCCTTCAAGTCTTCAGAGTCCTCAGAGCGTCTGATGGATTCTTCAGGACAACCCTTTCTAGGCGATGGTGCAGCATGGCACCTTTATGTCAATGGGGTCCCTGTGGTCACCACAGCAGGAAAAAGAGCACCAGAGTATCTTTCAGCAGCTGTGACCAAGGCTCCTTATTCTACAGAGTCACTGCAAGCACTGAATCAGTGAATCCAGAAATTTGCTTTTAAGGGAGATAGAGAGTTAGATTCCTGTGAACCTCTGGTCATGATATTTTTGTCAATTAATATAAACAAAATATATGTGTGTTTCTGTACAAAGGTGTCTTTTTTAAAAACAATTTTTTGGTTGTTGATGGACCTCTATTGAATTTGTTTCTTTATACATGGTGCTAAGAATCGAACCCAGTGCCTCACACATGCTAGGCGAGCGCTCTACCACTGAGCCACAACCCCAACCCCCAAAGATGTCTTATTTAACATATATTGTCCACTCACTGACATTAAACCCATGTCCACCATTGTAACTCATGCCTGAATGAAGCTTCTCTAACACATACATTTTCACTATAGGCTCATAGGTTGTGTACCTTCTTGCACTTTAGGAAGTGCACCTGGGGGCAATTTTAAGCAGTGAGATCACCAACAAAAGTCACAAGAATGAAAAAAATGTAGATTGTGAGAAAGGACATTGTTTAGAGTATGACAGCCGAAATAAGGAGGCAGGCCTCTGCCTCTCGTGACTTTATCTGGGAATGCAGGCCCTGGCTAACACAAATGTTTTGCTGTTCTCTGCATGTTCTTGAGTGACAGAAAGTTCTCTGAGTATTGATTGTGGAGCTATAAATATATTTGACAAGTAAGCAAATTTTCAAATACAGAATCTGTGAATAATGAGGATCAACTATAAATGCTTCTTGAAATAAGATATGTAAGTTGCTTCCATCTGCATTTCATTGGCCAAAGCAAGTCCCCTCGCCTTTACTAGCCTCGAGGGAGTGTGAAAGTTCTCAAAGGAGAATTCAAAGTACTTGAGAAAGCAGTTTATAATATCATTAATTGCTCATCAATTATTTTTTCCATACTTGTGACAGATTTTATTTCCCAAAGATGATTGCAATGTTATTTCCCATCAAACACATTGTTCTTTTTTTAAAAAATATTTTCTTAGATGTTGATAGACCTTTCTTTCTTTTTTCTTTCCTCTTTCTTTCTTTCTTTCTTTCTTTCTTTCTTTCTTTCTTTCTTTCTTTCTTTATTTATTTATTTATTTTGACCGGGGAATTGAACTCAGGGGCACTCAGCCACTGAACCACATCCCCAGCCCTATTTTGTATTTTATTTAGAGACAGGGTCTCACTGAGTTGCTTAGGGCCTCGCTAAGTTGCTGAGGCTGGCTTTGAACTTGTGATCCTCCTGGCTCTGCCTCTGGAGTCACTTGGATTACAGGCATATGCTGCCACACCGGGCAGACCTTTATTTTTACTTATTTATTTATATGTGGTGCTGAGAATCCAACTCAGTGCCTCATACACACCAGGCAAGCACTCTACCACTGAGCCACAACCCCAGCCCAAACATATTGTTCTTATAACAGGACTTTGATGTACCTCGTGCTGACAGGTGGAGTTCTGTGTTTTTCTTTAAAACTCTGGCTTATGATAACAGTAGAAGTATTATTGGGTGGCTTCTGAGGCTAGATCATTGGAGGCTTTCGCCAAGTCTCTGGAATTCAGGAACCCGCTGAAGGGAAGCCATGTTGCTCCAGGGAAGCCGTGTGTGGGTTCCTTGCTGAGGTCCTGGCTGACAGCTGACATCAGCCTTCACACCTGTAAGTGAGCACCTGTTCAAATGACTCCAGCCTCCTGCCATTGAGTCACCTGCAGACCTCTGAGTCTTCTTAGCTGAGGCCCAAAGATCATGGAGTAGATATGAGCTGTCCCTGCAGTACCCGTGCAATCTGTGAGGGCAAGATAGATAATGTATATTTTTTAATGACACAGAGTATAGGGTGATTTGTTTTTTAGAAATAGTAACTTAAAGAGTATTTTCTCTGGCGAGGACTGTGCTAGGTGTTGGGGGATGATTTTAGCAATTAATAAAATTTGGTCCTGACCTTTACGTGTCTTACTGTCAAGTCTTAACTCTGGGGTCATTCTTGCACCCACACTATAATTACATCTTTTATGGTTTCAACTGTCTCAAATATGATAACTTTAAATTGGGTGCCAACTCGGTATCCTAACAAGAAATATATCCTTTCTTTTGGTTGGCCGCTTCTTTAGTTTTGATGAGAATGATAATTCTCATCCATTATTTAGAGCCCAAACAACCCATGAAGCCCCTTTTACACTGAGCAATTTGCTCAGTGCCTGGTAGATCCGTAATTGCTTGATAAATGTTGAATGAATACCCATCATAGAATTTACCAGACATGGGGATAGTGATTGAGTGTTTTTAGGAGCACCTGTGAACAAACCACCTTTCTAATGTGCCTCAGAAAATGAAGAGACATCTATGGAATTGTGGAGTGGAGGAGAAAAAAGCCAAAGTCTAAAACTGAAAATGCCTTTAAAAATTAAAACATCAATTTTAATCAGAATGAAACTTAATTCAACTTCTAAGACTGTGATAGGTGTTTATGTAAAAAGAGGACATCCATATTGATTTTAAAGGGCTCACGCTTTGGAGTGAAAGTAGATGACCAAATATATCACAGCCAGACAGTGCACATTTGCAAAAACACTTTTAAAAAAACTAAATCTTTAGAGAGAGCCTAAAGAGTGGGAGAAAATCTCTGCTGCACACACTTCGAATCGAGCACTAATCTCCAGAATTTATAAAGAATTCAAAAAACTTTACACCAAGTTTACAAATAACCCAGTCAATAAATGGGCTAAGGAAATGAGCAGGCACTTCACAGAAGAAGGTCTGCAAGCAATCAACAGATATATGAAAAAATAAATGTTCTACCTCTCTAGTAATAAGAGAAATGCAAATCAAAACTACCCTATGATTTCATCTCACCCCAATTAGAATGTCTATTATCAAGAACACAAGGAACAACAGGTGTTGGCAAGGATGTGGGGAAAAAGGTACACTCATACATTGCTGGTGGGGTTGCAAATTAGTGCAGCCACTCTGGAAAGCAGTATGGAGATTCCTTAGAAAACTTGGAATGGAACCACCATTTAACCCAGCTATCCCACTCCTTGGCCTATACCCAAAGGACTTAAAGTCAGCATACTATAGTGATGCAGCCACATCAATGTTTATAGCAGTTCAATTTGCAATACCTAGATTGTGGAACCAACCTAGATGCCCTTCAATAGATGAATGGATAAAGAAACTGTGGTATATATACATAATGGAGTATTACTCAGCCATAAAGAAGAATAAAATTATGGCATTTGCAGGTAAATAGATGGAGTTGGAGAATATCATGCTAAGTGAAATAAGCCAATCCCAAGAAAACCAAAGGCTGAATGATTTCTCTGATAAGTGGATGATGATACATAACCAGCGGGGGGAGTGGGGTGAGGCAAGGATGGAGGAAGGATGGATTGCATAGAGGAAAATGAGGGATGGAGACTGGGCAGGGGGAAGGAAAGATAATAAAGTGAGACAAAAATCATTACCCTATGTACGTGTATGATTATTGCAAACGGTGTGACTCTACTTTGTGTACAACCGGAGAAAAGAAAGTTGTACCCCATTTGTGTACAACGAATCAAAATAAAAAAAAAACACAAAATCTTTGATGCATCTAAGGGAAAATATTTCTTATAGATCACTTGATTAAAGATCATTTCCTAAAATCTTAGGGCAGCAAAGGTATTCTCTTAAAGTGTCCACCCAGGGTTCTCGTTGCTGTGGAGTTATTATCTACTTCTTAATTAGGACAAATTAAACAATTGGCCTGTGTGCCCATATTTCTGGACTTTTATTTTTGTAAAAAAATAAATTGATTTGTTCTGTATTTTTCTGTCTACTGTGTTTTCTGCTGCGGGTAAACAGACCCGAATAAACAAGAAGAATCATGTAAAAAAATAAAAATTGGCAGCCACTGGGCTTGATTCTCTGATGACTGTTTTAGAACTGAGTTGTTGTAGCAGTGCCATGTCCCCACTTCCGGGAAGATGAGCACCAGTCTTGAACATACTGTGAACCGTCCCATTCTCATTCTGCATAATGGTCTCCCCAGGTAGTTCAATGCCTGAATTTGTTTGGGTTGACATAGAGAATGAGATCCAAGCATGAAAGAGGTAACCAGTGATTAAAATTGACTCCGAGATGGAGAAAATATTTAGCAGGAATGCCTGGGACCTTTCCTCTTCTATATCAGTGCTTCTCAAGCTATCTTCAATGAAAGGCCATTTATTAACTTTAAAATTTTCCTAGTTCCTCCTAAACCAATATATGATTTTACTTACTCAAAGCTATTTACAGCTCATGCTACTTGCTTCTTCATCTGCAAGTTTTATAACAGTTTAATTGGTATAGACCAAAAGCAGCAAGATGTGTCCTCTGATCACCGGCATGGATTTTGTAAAAAGGTTAAGTTGCTATAAATGTCTCTAAACACTCTCCATTGCTCTAATTATCTTTTCTTAGGCTGGTAACAAATAGTTTGAAGAGTTGTGAGCCAGGACTGGCTCGTGGACCATGCTGTGGAAAACACTGATTTAGATGACTGCACCTGTCCAATTGGATCTGATTATGGGTCTTCATGTATTATGTCTTTCATTACTTTTGGGATTGGCTTTCTGATACCTGGCTTGTATTTACACGTAAGAGAGATGATTCACATATTAACATGTAGTATATGCTATTTTTTAATTTATATGCACATAATTCATATTTAAATACATTATGTAAATATTTAGTGTGGTTGTGATGTTTGTTTATTTAAGAGTCAGGAAGATGAGGTTTGCCCCCCTTCAGGTTTGTAATCTATTTTACAAATTGACTATCTCATGGTAAGTTGATATTAGCTTCTCCAGGTATGATAACTTGAGGGACAAGTGTAAACAGATTGGAATCCACTTACGATGTTTTCACAGCTGAAGTTTCTTTAGATTGTCCCTTGAAGGACAGGACAACCAAAGCAATGCCTCTGTATGTGGCCAGTACATAATTCATTCATTCTACTTGTCAAGGTGTATGTGTGGACATATTTTTAAATACCAGTCAACTGGAATTGGACATCAGTTTCTGGACCTGCCTTGATTTCAATCTTGCCATAGCCACAAATTCCCCAGCCACGCCTTCACTAGGTCAGAAGAGGGAGCTTCATTCTTGCCTCAAATTCATGCTTAAGAATCTGGGTTTTCCTCTGAGCTCTGTTGCTCTCTGGTTGTGTGGACTTGGGTATGCGATTGGGCCTCACTGAATCTATTTTGTTTCTCAAGTGGGTGGCATTCACTCTCCGTGATTTTGGAGATTCTGAAAGGTAATGCCCAGTTATCTGTTGGCCCAATACTTTGCATGTTTATGCTGATAAATTGCAGCATGGCTTGTTTGTTTGTTTACAGGGCTGGAGATTGAGCCCAGGGACTCACACCTGTTAGGCAATGCTACATTCCAGCCCTGGTACAGTCCTTTGGGAATAAGAACTTGGGGCAATTTCATTAAGATCTGACATCAGTTTACTCAAACTTGCCTGGTCCCTGGGCATTGAACACGCAAATCTCACGTCCTTGTACATTCTGCCAATGGAAGAAAACTTACTGTCTCTCATTCACTCATTGTTATGGTGACAAGATCAACATGGAGGAAGGGAGGGAGCAAAGATGTGGTGAGAACCAATGGGCAAGTGTAGGGGAGGGAAATCCATTCTTACTTCCTCTGAAAGCAATTCCTTGCCTGAAGTTTGCTTGTATTAGATCAGAACAGTCTCCCTCCCAGGGCTGCATGCTGACTGTTGTGGGTCCAGGCCACTTTGTGTTGGTGGCTCCCTTTCTCCATACCTAAATCATAAAATGTCCAGATTGTATTTTACGCCTGTGTTGGTATAAAGATGGATGTAATTTTTGGCCTGAAAAGTTCATTGTTTTCCTTCTAATTTTAAAAGAAATTAAAATATTTTCAAGGGCCCAGAAAAGCAAGGTGAGCTCAGAGCGTGGTATCTGGTGTGCTTTATTGACCCCGTCCCACCACAAGCAACTTAGATGTCCTGGTTTCCCAATGAGAGAGCAAAGACACGTGATGATAAATACAGAGAGGAAGTCACATTTTCTGTGCCCTTAGGCAGACGTGTGTTTTAATATTGAATCCTCCCAACAACCCTGGGAGGCAAATCCTATTAATATGACAAAGGAATAAATAAATAATGAATAATTTAGAACCAAGGAGATTCAAGGCTTGTAATCAGGCTGTTTAATTTTTTCTCACCTTGCTCAGAATCCACTTGAAGGAGATACTAACATTGGTCCTTCAAAACTTCCAGTTATGTGCATTGTTTGAGAACTTCGAGGAATTAGAGAACAAGGGGATCTATTTTAACTTTGTCCTACAGAGTCTGGCACGTCAGTGAGGACATTGTGGGCTCAGCTGGTGTCTGATACATAGGATGCCTGATTCTAATATCAGAGGAGTGAAAAACATGGTATGTGAAT
Organism: Glaucomys volans; assembly: GCA_020662805.1. Classification (NCBI taxonomy): domain Eukaryota; kingdom Metazoa; phylum Chordata; class Mammalia; order Rodentia; family Sciuridae; genus Glaucomys; species Glaucomys volans. Next base: position 7,552 of record JAJEJO010053856.1, read on the forward strand.
TATTTAGAAATAATTTGGAGAAGAAATTTAGCTCTTGATACACACAATATTTAATACTTAGTACTGCTTTTAAAAATAATCTCTTTGTGTATGTATATATATATAATGTAATAATATATACTGTGTGTATGCACATACATATGAGTATGTATACACACATATAAATGAATAACTTTTTGCTATAAAATGATTAGAAAGTAATTTCTTTTTAAATAACCTATTATTCTCTCTCTCTCTTTCTCTCTCTCTCTTTTTAAAAAGACGTTTTTTAGAACTGTTTTGAGTTCAGAGCAAAATTGAGTGGCAGGTACAGAATGTCCATGGACCATCCGTGTCCACACACCTTGCACCCCATCCTCAGCAGCAGCTCACACCACGGAGGCCCCTTTGTTACAACAGATGAACCTACATCAACACATCCCCATCACCCAGAGCCTATAGTTCACCTCAGGGTTCACTCTGGGTGTTACACACTTTATGGGTTTGGACAAATGTATTAGTGACATGTATCCACCTTTCTTTTATCATGCAAACTAGTTTCACTGCCCTGAAAACCATTGCATTCTGCGTAGTCATCCCTCCTTCCCACCAACCTTTGACAACTGCTGGTCTTTTCATTGTCTCCATAGTTCTAGAATGTCAGAGAGTTGGAATCATACAGTGTGGTTTGGGATTGCTTTTCTTGCTTGGTATTACACATTTAAGTTTCCCCCATGACTTTACGTGACTTGCTAGCCCTTTTGTGTTTAGTGCTGAATAACGTATTTTGTCACAGGAAAGCAGGGAGCTGAAACTCCAAACCTTGGCTCTTGTGTTCAGACGAAAGAAAATTCAAAAGCCATGCGGGAGAACTTTATTATAAGTGAAAGTGAGGTAAAAGTAAAGCAGAAGCAGAGTGAGGCTTAAGCAGAGAGCACTCAAGACAGACAGTGGGTTGACTCTGAGCAGAGACAGCAGTGCTGTCTCCAAATTTATTGCTGCTTGATGTTTACCAGGAGAACTGGGACCACCTTCTATACACTTTGTCAATCAGGTTTCAACTCCTCCTTCACATTGGGTGGTGCAGTTTTTGACCTTAGTTGGTCCTCTCTGGAACTGTCATGGTGGCCATTCTTCAAGGGGCTTCAACTACAAGTCAATGTTAGGGATTTTTTTAAGGAGAGGGTTACCAGGGATTGAACTCAGGGGCACTCGGCCACTGAGCCACATCCCAGCCCTATTTGGTATTTTATTTAGAGACAGGGTCTCATTGAGTTGCTTAGGGCCTCGCTAAGTTGCTGAGGCTGGCTTTGAACTCGCGATCCTCCTGACTCAGCCTCCCAAGTCACTTGGATTACAGGCGTGCACCACCACGCTCAGCTTATAAGCAGGGTTCATGTGGACACTGGGGACAATAGCTGGTCAGAAGTTACTTTAGTGTGCCTGTGCTACTAAAGGAATCTTCCTTCCCAGACAAATGGAGACACCTATAGCCATAATTCCTAGCTTTACACCAACCTCAGTGGACCCTGTCAAGAATTAGTCCCATTAATCTTTTCCTTTTGACATATTTTCCCATTAACTCCTTTGTTTCTATTTATTTTCTACAAATTAACTACCACCCTTTGCTTTCTTGCCTACTTTAGAAGTAGTTTAAAGACGACCCTAAAGTAATTTAAAGAACACCCGTGACCTTGCCATCCAGTTCACTGCTCACTGCTAGCTACTACCTAACAATTTCATTATCTGGAAGTATCACTGTTTATCCATTCACCTATCTTCATTGCTTCTAAGTTTTGGCAATTATGAATAAAACACGTGTATGCAGGACGTAAGTTTTCAACTTATTTGGGTAAATACCAAGGAGTACAGTTGCTCCTTGGTATTTCCAAATGACTGTACCATTTTGCATTCCTCCTGCAATGAGTTAGACTTCTGCTCCACATCCTTGCCAGCATCTGGGGTTACCAGTGTTTGGATTTTCTCCATTCTGACAGGTGTGCAGTGGTATCCTGTGATCCTGTTTTTATGCTTTGTTTTGTTTTGTTTTAAGGATAGTGGTGTTTTTATTTAAGAGTCTCATTACAAAAGTAGCAAAACGAACATGGCGGCAGGATTTTAGGAAGAAGTCCAGCTGGCTTCCATGTGAGTGGGTGGCCCTCTCAAGGCCTTCCAGAGCAGTCAGTCTGTGGCACAGACGTGTGCTCAGGGCACGAGGCAGTGGCAGGTCTCTGCACCGGAGCCGTGGCCTAAGGACTTGGTTAATGCTGCCTCTCTGAGCCCCTCCCAATTAATAATTAATTAATTAATTAATTGATTGATTTTTGGTACTAGGGATTGAACCCAGGGGTGCCAGGCACTATGGGGCACACCTAGAATCCCAAGGACTCTTAATTTTAAATAACATTTGCAGGTTATTGTTTGGATATCAGCCATCTTCCCTACCCCATAGTCCGGGTCCTCAACAGGACAAACTCCTTTCCACCTGCCTAGCCAGGAGGGTAGCAGCTACACATTATGAGGGACCACCCTGAAAATGGTTGAAGCAACGTTCCCCAAATGTCCTGGGGGACTGACCTTGGCCTGGCCAGGTTCTTGAGAAGGCCGCAGTTGGTCTTGGAGTACCAAGTGGTCTAGGCTAAAAGAAGCTAGGTTGTGGTGAGCATCTGGAGGGGAGCCTTGGACTTTGTTCTGGATAAACTTGGGCCTTAGGAAGGGTGACCCCAGGAAGCTCAGGTGTGCTCTGTAGGGCTAGGCCACCAGCATGTGAGTGGGCAGGAGCTGCAGCCTGCAGATGGCCAGCACAGGGGTCCAGGGCAATCAGCAGAGGGGCTAAGAGGCTATCTGCAGAGGCTGTTTCTAGATCCAGCCTCTTGCAAAGACTCAAGTGGATGAATAATGCTCCTTCTCTTGCTTGTGTAGTCAATGGAGCTGAAGGGAGCACTCTTCCTGCCTCTCACAGTTGCTGGTTACTCTGGTCAACGTCTTCGTTCACTGATGGGGAACTGTTGAGGATCAGGAACTGCTTAAGGTCACATACCAGCTTTAGAGACTCAGTGGCTGAAACAATGTTGGAATCGTCCATGTGCATCTCGTAATTATCCTGTTCACCCTGAGTGGCCAGAGGCCCCCAGGTCTCCTTGTCAATCTTGGTGGTCTGGATGATCTTGGTGAGGTTGTCCATGATGGACTTTACCTAGACCTTGAGCCACTGATTGTAAGGTTGTAGCAGTGTCTCCTTGCTCTGGGGCATGGCTCCCTGCTGGGCTGGCTTCTGTCTGTGCAGGGGGAGGCCTGGGACCCAGACAGAGCTCAGAACAGAGTTGGGTGTGTGTGACCCAAGCTCAGCCACTCTTGCCCAGCAAAACATGCACACTTCAGGTGAGTTCGGAGCCTTTTCTGGCTGGAGTAGCCTATAGCAGTCTCTCTGTGGCAATCCAGCCTCCCCACAGAGCTGATATCTTGTTTTGTGTGTTTCCCAGATCACGTATGATTTCGAGTATCTTTTTTTTTTTTGTACCAGGGATTGAACCCAGGGGCACTCCACCACTGAACCACATCCCCAGCCCTTTTTTGTATTTTATTTAGAGACAGGGTCTCACTGAGTTGCTTAGGGCCTCGCTAAATTGCTGAGGCTGGCTTTGAACTCTTGATCCTCCTGCCTCAGCCTCCCAAGTGCTGCGATTACAGGCGTTCACCACGGTGCCTGGCTGGAGCATCTTTTAAAATATGCTAATTTTCCATCTGCATTTCTTCTTGGGAAATATCTATTCAGGTCTCTTCCCCCACTCCCTTTTTTGCACTGGGGATTAAACCTGGGAATGTTTTACCAGGAAGCCACATCCCCAGTTACATTTGTTTTTTGAGACAGGGTCTAAGTTGCTGAGTCTGGCCTCAAACATGGCAATCCTCTTGCTCAGCCTCCAGAGTCACTGAGATTCTGAGTGAACATACTGCAACTGAGACCTTCTGCATTTTTTAATTGGATTGTTGATCTTCTTAGTGTAGGATTTTTAGAGTGCTTTGTATATAACACTCCTTTGTTATACACAAATATCTGCAAATATTTTCTTCCAGTCTGTGGCTTGTCTTCTTATTCTTTTGGCAGCATTTTTCTCAGAGCACAAGTTTTTATTTGAATGAAATCCAGTGTATCAATTATTTATTTCATGGATTTTGCTTTTGGTATTATATCTAAAACGTCACACTCAAGGTCATCTGGATTTTCTATTTACCTTTTAGAAGTTTTCTGGTTTTGCATTTCACTTTTAGGTGTGATTCATTTTGGATTAATTTTTGTGAAGGATGTAGGGTCTGTGTCTTGATTTATTTTATTTTGATTTGCATGTGGAAATCTAGTAGTTCTAGCACTATGTGTTGAAAAGACTTTTCTCCGTTGTATTGCCTCTACTTCTTTGCAAAATATCAGTGGACTATGTGTGAGTCTATTTCTGGTATTTCTAGTCTGTTCCTGAGTCAGTCTTCTGACTATTCTCTTCTCCTTCAATATCGTGTTGGCTGTTTAGGGTCTCTTGCATCTCCACAAAAATTTTACAGTTTCTTGATATTCACAAAATAAAACTTGCTGGAATTTTAATGGGATTCTGTCCTTTTGTAGATCAAGTTAGAAAGTACTGACATCTAGACAATATTGAAGTTTTCTATTTATAGACCTGAAACATTTCTTTAGATCTTCTTTGATTTCTTTCATAAGGATTTTATAGTTCAGAGCTGAGGATGTAGCTCTGTGGCAGGGTGCTTGCCTAGTATGCATGAAGCCCTGGGTTCCTTCCCTAGCACTGCAAGCAAACAAAAGAGTTACATTGTTGCTGTTGATATTTTAAACAGAAGCATATCTGCTAGATACATTAAAATTAAGAAGATAAGAGATTTTATTTGGACTTCATTTTTCCTTCTCTATTCCTCTTTCTGAATTTCGGATCTACATCCTTTGCCTTCTTTCTGAAGACAACATTTCTTTCAAGGCAGGTTGATTGACAACAAATTTCCTTAAATTATGTCTTTATTTCTCCTTCACTTTTAAAGAATAATTGTTCAAGATACAGAATTCAAGTTTAGTGGGCTTTGAATTTTTATTTTCAAAAATTTTAATACATTTTTTTTCAAGTTGTTGATGGACCTTTATTTTATTTATATGTGGTTCTGAGGATTGAACTCAGTGCCTCATACATGCTAGGTGAGTGCTCTATCACTGAGCCACAACCCCAATTGAAAAAAAAATTTTTTTTTGGTGCTGGGGATTGAACCCAGGGGTACTTAACTATTGAGTCACTCTTTTATTTTGAGACAGGATTTTGCTAGTTGTTGAGGGTCTCACTGAGTTGCTGAGGCTGATCTTGAAATTGCAATCCTCCTGCCTCAGCCTCCTGAGTTACTGGGATTACAGGCAACAACCACTGTGCCCAGCTTGATGTTTTTTTTTTCCTCTTGACACTTCAAATATTTCAGTCCACTCCACCTGCTTACATATTCCTGAGAAGTCAGATGTCACTCTTTGTTCTTCTGGAGGTAGGGTATTTTTTCCTCTGGCTTCTTTTAAGACTTTATTTCATTCTGATCTTTTGCAGTTGAATATGATATGCTTTACTATGCCTTTTGGGTAGTTACCTTGTTTGATATTCTCTGAGCTTCCTGGATCTGTGGTTTGGTGTCTGCCATTAATCTGTTCCTTCCTCCCTTCTCCTTCTAGCATCTCATTAGTGTACATGTTAATTCATTTGTAGTTGTTTCACAGTTCTTGGTTGTTGCTTCTCTCTCTCTCTCTCTCTCTCTCTCTCTTTGCTTTTCTGCCTTAGCAGCTTCTGTTGACATCTCTCAAGTCCAGAGATTGTTCAGCTGTGTCTAGTCTATTAACGCGCCCATCAAAGGTATTCTTCATTCCTGTGGCAGGGTTTTGATTTCCAGCATTTATTAATATTTTTTCTTTAAAATTTCTCCTGTTTACATTACTCATCTTTTCCTGCATGCTGAATACATCCCCCAACGAGCCCTACGCATCCTAATCACACCAGTAGTCGTTTTACATTTCTGGTCTGACAATCCAACATCCCTGTCATCTCTGAGTCTGGTTCTGAGGTTTGCTAAGTCTCTACAAACTGTGGAGTTTTGCTACTTAGTGTACATATTATTTATTTTAGTGGTGGGCATGAGTTTTACCTGACCGAGTTTTATTTCACAGAGTGAAAGGAAATCTGGTATGTAGGGCTTTAGTAATATGGTGGTAAGGTGTCAGAGAGAGTGAGTTTTCTCTAGTCCTGTGATGATGTCTCCATCTTTTGGGGAGCCTCTGCTGTGGGCTGTGAATTTCACTGGTGCTTCTCAGGTTTCTTCTCTCCTGCCAGGCAGGACAAGATGGTCAAAGGGGGCCGGAGTTGAATATTTCCCTTCGCCTATGGAAGGCTAGAGAAAACTGAAGCTGGGAATCCCCCTCCCTCAGGTCACTTGGGCTCTGATCAAATGCCAGGTGGCCCAGCTCTGGTTAAATAGCCTCTCTGAGGGCAGGACTTATTAAGAGGATTAGCAGCATCTGGTGTTTGTCAAAATGGTTACTTTCCCCCTGCCAGGAGCACAGGGAAGTCTCCATCTTCACTGAGACCTACTGGGGCTCCTGGAGGTAAAGCTCACAGAAGTGTGGGGGGCCCCATGGATGTCCCCCGGGAGTTTGTGACCCTCCTACATGTCCACTCAGAGCCTCCAGCAGTTCATCAGTCACAGCTCAGGTTTTCCTGCCCCAGCACTGGCTCCTGGAGGTTGGACTTGTGGGCCTCTGCTCAGGTATGTTGTGATTCTCTATCCACCGTCCCTCTCTCCAGTTTCAGTGGCAGCAATTTGCCCTGTGACCACAATTCTCTAATAGATCTAAGAACAACTGTCGATTTTCCAGTTCATTCAGTTTATTATTAGAACCCCTTCCAAGCTCCTTTGCATGCTGGAGCAGAGAGCAGACTCCTTTCCCTTTGTCCAAAATGATAAAGATATTTTCTGGTCCTGGTGAGAGAATTCAGTGAAAATGTCTATTTCTTAGTCACTGATGGTTATAATCCTTCCCAGTCTTAATCTTTTTTGGCTAGAATTATTTCTTCTCCAAATACTTCTTAGCTGTTAACAATTTAATTCTACTGTCTTTCTTGGTTCTAACAACCAGTGCTAACCATGTTTTGTGTTTGCTAGTTTGTCAACATTTAAACAAAGACATGCTGTTCACGTGGTCCGTCATTCCTGATGTCCTGCCTGCGGGTCTCGCTTTGTGAATTGAGTTGTTCCAGCTGCACTTTATGCTAATGGCATCAGGAAAACAGTTCAGAGAGAACATTGGGCAATAAGTGACAACTCCAAGTTGCGTTTACAGATCAAGTTCTCTCTAAACCTTTTCCCCACCCCTCTGTCCACATTTAAACTTATCTGTGTTCTGTATATTTTATGGTCCATTCACATTACTTAGAGTTTTATAATCACTGGCTCTAGTCTATTTAATGATCTGGGTAGATTCTGATATCCATAGTTCTACAAGTTTCCCAAGTACTTCTATTATGCAGTTAAGGTTGAAACCTACTTGTTTTTTACAAGAGGTAGCAAACTTTGTGTATGTGAAGGGTTAGGCTTTGAGGATCATCCCCAGGCAAGTGGCCACAGTGGTATTTCAATAAAACTTCATTTCTAGATACTGAAATTTAAATTCATATACTTTCATGTATCAAAAAATATTATTTATGTGTTTTTTCATGTGAAAATGTGAAACCATTCTTTTCTTGGTGGAAGTACAAAAACAGGTTGGAAGTGGAATTTGGCCAATGGGCTATAGTTTTTATGTGCTGGTTTATAGTTTATCTGCTTTCTTACTTCAATTTGGTTCCATAACATAAAATGATTCCTTCCCCAGGTCACTGATAACAATAAGTCCTACTATCGATTACTTATTGTAAGTAAATCTTATCAGGACATTTAAAAACACGGTAACGAATCTCCCTAGTAGTCGTAGACATTGTAGCATCCGGAAGGCTTTTCTCTGTATGTAGCAAGCCTGACTAAAATGCCTTAAAGCAGTATGAAAGTTGTCATTAAAATACAGACAGTTGTGTGGCTAATTTAAAACTGCCCTACAGTGTCATCACTGCACATGCTTTTGGTTTTTCTATCCTATTATCTTCATTACCAATGATGAGTATGCCTCTCGTGTTGCAAAATGACTATAGTATTCCCAGACATCACATACAGGCACGAAATATTCAGCAAAGAGGAAGAACATGTTCTTCTATGTGTTGATTTTTAATAGTAAGGCAAACTTTTCTAGAAAAATTATCCTCCCTTGAATATCTTCCCTTAGATCCCAAGAACCCATTGGTCCCAGTTGAAGGGTTTGAAATCATCATGATTAACTGTCATGATGCACCTCTGATGTTTGGAGAGACCTAGCAGGGAGGTCTTACAATCCCCGAACCAAGTCAGGGTGCTGATAGCAAGGAAGAAGAAGAAATGGCAATTGGGACTCAATAGTCTTGCACAGGACTAGATTCTTAGGATTTAAAAACAAAAACAAAAAATCTAGCCAATGCAGTGGCACATGCCTGCAATCCCAGCTGCTTGGGAAGCTGAGGCAGGAGGATTGTAAGTTCAAAGTCAGCCTCAGTAACTTACAGAGGCTCTGAGCAACTTAGCCAGACCCTGTCTCAAAAATTAAAAAAAAAAAAAAAAAAAAAAAAAAAGGACTAGGGAATGTGGCTCAGTGGTCAAGTGCCCCTGGGTTTAATCCCTAGTACCAAAACAAAAACTAGAAACTAAAGGCTGTGTGCTGAGCTTCTCATTTCCGTTTGTTTATTCCCCTTAAAGAACATTAGAGAATTGTTCAGTACAATTTCCCCTAAAAGAAACTTTATTGATTTTTTTCACCAAAATAGGTTATATTTTGCTCAAAGATACAACCATTATTTCTATCAGATTACATTTAAAAAGAAATGTATCCTATTTTTGCTTACTTTGTTTTTCTTCTAAATTTATAATGTTGCATATCTAGCATAAAAATGTTCATGTGAAACAGTTAAAAGCCACTACATTTTTTCATCATTTGGAATCATAAGGTGTTGTCTAGTATACATTTTATATTGTAAAAACAAAAATTGTCTTCAAACAATTGTGGCATTAAATAAAAATTATACATGCCATCCCTTGCCTCCCTTCCCTGTCACCTCTGTGGGTTGTTTGCTGTTGTTGTTGAGGTGCTAGGGATTAAACCTAGGGCCTCACACATGCTATGGAAATGCTTTGCCACCAAACCACATCCCTAGCCACTTTAGCAAGATTGTTGAGGAGTAGTGTTAGGCCACTAAGTTGTTGAACCTGGCCTAGAACGTGGGTCCTCCAGCCTCAGTCTCCTGAGTGGCTGGGATTACAGGTGTACATCACAACTATTGTGATTATTTTGATACATTGTCTAAGTGGGTAACACCCAGCGGGACCTCCCCTTGTGAATATCACCTAGGGAGATTTCTATCAATTCCAAGCTGACCTGAACTTACCCTGCTGACAACCCTGACCCCCACTATGAGCATGGCTGATACCATGCTCGTATCATTTTACCTCGTGACCCAAAATTTTGACCTTTATTTTCAATGTTAAACTGATGTCTAGTGTTACTGCTGCTTGGTGAAGGCTGATTATCCACTGTTCAGTGGTGCTATAAACTAAGGTGATGATAAAAAGTGATAGATAATATGTTGGAGCAGCCACTGTCTCTGCTGCCACCGCACTTGCAGACAGCCCACAATGTTCTAGCGTGACACATTCCTGTGTAACATTCCTGGAATCCTCCTCTCACTCGAGGAAGCCAGTCAGAAGACAAATAAGAGTGATACTACAAAGGACATAACTTTAGAGAGCTTTATTTTTTTTTAACTAAAATATTTGCAAATGTCTGTGCTTTGTTAATATTGAAATATTTCATTATTTACAACAGTACCACTCAGCTCTAGAGATGTCTTTTACTCCTTCTAGAACTCTCTATGCATCCTGAAACATTCACACAGAAGTGAAACCATGAGACCCTGAACACCCATGCAGGATAAAGAGGTTTATTTGGTGGCAAAAGCGGTTTTCCTTGGCTGCTCCAGTATTCTTTTCCTTGCCTTTCGGAGCTGGTTCCTATGCTCACTAGTGATTAGAACATTTCCCCCCTGCTCAGGGGTGGGTGTTATGCATTTTGGGGAGCCAAGTCATTTTTAGAAAAGTCTGGGGAACGTTTCCCTAGGGAACTTGGTCGTAGGTTAGCTGATTGGCATTTGTCAAGCTTCCCCCCAGCCTGGGGACTGTGCCTATGCCTAGCAGCTTCTTGGGTCTGGCCGCCCTGCTCCCGGGTTCTCCAGTAAAGGTGGAGGGCTGTCACCTTTTCCAGGAGTACTTTACTTTTGCTCATCCAGTCCGTTCTTAACACCGAGGGGCCGTGTCCTGGGCCTCTTCCCCTGGAGGATTCCTGGTGGCCTCTTCGTAGGAGGGCGGCAAACACACGGAGAGGAGGGTCCCTCCTGGACGCAGGGGCGAGTAGGGGAAATTCTGCTCCCCGCTCCAGGGCAAGCTGGGCAGGAAGTCGGGCCCTGCTCCCGCAGGAGGGCGCTCGGGCAGGTCGATGCTGAACACCTGGCCCTGGGCCCGCGGGGCCTGGCAGCGGCGGTACAGGAACAGCAGCAAAAAGGCCAGGAAGAGCAGGACGGTGGCGGGAAGAAGGATGCACAGGAAGGGCTCCGCGTCGGCTTGGGTGGAGCTGGCCTGCTGGGTGCCCTGCAGGGAGGGAATGAAACTGGGTTAGCAGATGAGGGAAGGAAGGCTCTGGAGTCAGGCCCTGACACACCGTTTGAAGTCTCCTTGATCCCAGGGGCTAAATCACTAAAATCATTCATCATGCCACTGAGTTTGAGCCCATGTGAAATAAAGAGAATTTACATGAGAAGGTGTGAACTCAGAATGTCAAACACTACATACCCGGGACATCCTACAGCATTTCCACTGAAGAAAAAATAATTAGAATGAATTTTAGCTGCAAATCCACCACTCTTCTTTGAATGGAAACTCTACCATTTATGGACTTATTTAGATTTAGATCAATGTTTTATTGCCCCAAAACATTGTTTTATTGTATCATGTGAAACTTAAAATTCTGGAACAAAGTCTCATGTGGTTATAGGATCATACCACATATAAATAATATCTGAATTCTCATTTGATGGTAGCACTTATGAATGTAATTATTAAATCCTTTAAATTTGATTTAGTAATATTTGTAAGGTAGATAAAGAAGGCTTTGAAATTTAAGGAAAAAGAATTACAGATAATTCCTAGCCACCTAAAAGGTATTTATTTTGCAGTATTAGTTCACAAGCATAACAGTGCTTCCTGATGGAGTAATAATGTAGGCATGAATTGATGTTCAATAGCAGGGTAGGAAAGCAATGTGAAAAAAAATATTGTTCTAATTGTGTACACATTTTTTTTTCTTGGTACCGGGGATTGAACCCACGTGCACTTATCCACTGAGCCACATCCCCTGCCCTTTTAAAAATATTTTGAGACAGGTCTCCCTAAGTTGCTCAGGGCCTCACCAAATTGCTGAGGCTGGCTTTGAATTTGTAATCCTCCTGCCTGAGCCTCCTGAGCCACTGGAAATACAGGCATGTGCCCTGGTGCTTGGCCTATGCATTGCTTTTAATACAGCCATTAAGAAATAATGAAGTATTAAAAAGTTTCTCTATCATATGAAGCATATAGCAACAAATGTAAATGTTAATATCAGTACTATGGAGAAAAGAAAAACAGTTTAAAGGCTTATAATTGTATTTAAAATAAGTAAACAAAATATTAAGCTGCTCTTATTAAAAATAATACATATTAATAGCTAAACGAGCTGGTTTTCTTGCCTTGATTTTGGTGGAAAGGACAAATGTTTTGCTGGTCCCAACACCTTAAGGAAATGACTTATCTACCTGTGTATGATATTTTCAAATTTCCTATAGACTTCACAATTATGTTGTTTTCATTCAAAATTAGATGCTTTTTAAATAAATATATATGCTGCCAGATATTTTATTCTTGGTGAGATAGGAGTTAAGATATTCTAGCTTGAAAACAACATCAAAATTAAAGGTTTCTGAGAAGCAGAGAATCTGTGATCTTTGGGGTTTGGCAGCTCTGACTTTGAATTCTGAAGACCTTCTGACACCTCCATGATCATGGAGGGCCTCTGCCCTCTCTGGGCCTGGGTTTTCCCCTTTAGGAAGTGAAAATAATAACATCTGTTTTTGAGGATTAGCATGAGAATTAAGTGAATTAATGTGTGTAATGTGCCTGGTAAATAATATGTAGTTTTATGTTCATGTCTCAGGGACTCAAATGGTCAGATTTATTAAAATACTAAATCAGAAGAAATCTAGAAATGTATTGATAAGACTAGAAAATTGTAACCAATTAGAACAAATAAAAAGATTTTTTAAAAAGACTAGAAAATTGGAGTATAAAATCTGATATTACTAAATTTATATTTTAGTAAATCTATTTAAAAAATATTTTGTGATGCATTTCATGTGTGAATAAGTCATATTAAGTTATATTTCTAGACTAGAGCTTTTTTTCTGTTTTTTACACATGACTTAGTTTAATATCAGAATGATTTACTTAAAATCTTTTGTGACATAAGGGACTTTGATTAGAAAAGCATAAGAATAGACAAAACTAAAAACAAATTTATTATAATAAGAAATCAAATTGAAGTTGAGATATAATTTATTTTCTCCCTCTAGATCAATCAGTAAATTTGTTAAAACTATACTCTTTTAAAACAATAGCTTTTCAACCCCATTAAACATAGATTATTTTCACAATGTATTTTTTCCTTTATTATATATCAATAATAGAGGTAATAATAGTTTCTGATCAGTGTGACCATCAAATTTTAAATTCCCTATTATATCCCCTAAGTTCAATATGCACAAAATATTAAGATACTTAATATTCTGTTTAAAAGATTTTATGTACAAATAGACCCTATTATTTACAATTATACCACTATGGTATGATCGTATTAGTTGAAAAAATTTGGGAAAGAAGAAAGACCACAGAGCCTGCTGAAACCAATAGAGTTAAATTTATCCAAACACCAAGTGACACTAGAAGTCTTTAATACAGAAGACTGGGACAATTTCTTGAGACAAAGAACTCTTTTCTTTTTTCCCTGGTAAAGAGATTTCACAGAGCTATAGGACACATCTATTTTAGTATACTTAATTTACTTATTTAAGTATTCATCCTATTAGTTAAAATGGTTGGATTTTTTTTTTAAATTCAGAAGTGATATATTTTCTAGTCAAACATTCTAATTTGTTCACTAGCCTCAAAGTCATTTCTTAAGTTTTAATATTTTTCTGATGTGTGTATTTACTCAAGGGCTTTTTCATTCAGGGAGTATTTTAGAGAAATAGTCAATAAAAGAAGTAACTGCTTATTATTATTCAGATGTAACTGCTGAAGGATATCTAATTTTTTTTCTATAAAAGTTGGTTTTGGATATTTTAAATACCAATCTCTCTAGTTGATTTTCTAGAAAACAAGAGAATAGCTTATTTTCCTCTTTCCTGTGTGGTCAGCAGGGTCACTCATTTCTCCTCTGGTTATAAAATTCTTGGTTTTAGTGAATATATTTCTTTAATGCTACTTCACCTGGAGGCTCCTTTGGTGATCTGGCCCACAAGGCAGAACAGCTGCTGCATTTCTTAGTGACAAACTTCCTTAACCCCCTGTTCTCCTTCCTGAAGAAAGATGCTTGGTTTCTGCAAACTCTTAAAAGCAGGGGTGGTTTTCCCATCAAGAATGCAAGGAAGCCTCTTACTTCTAGATGAACATTGCTTACTGAACAAGGAACACAGTTGTAACACTGAGGCATAAAAACTTGTTGACTCCTAGCCTCAGGGACTCTGATATATTTGATGAATCAAATATTCTTAGATACATTTGTGCCAAATTTTACTTATCATTGTTAAAGAAAAGACAACTTTCAAGTTCCTTCCTTCAGACCATGCCAGTCAGTGAATGCATATTTTTTTTATCATATCCATAATGCAGAATGTTGCCATTAAGTTACAAGAACTTAAAAACATAGGCATTGTTAATTTAGAAACTGTCCAAGGTGCTTTGGGAGAGAAGGCTGAAGCTGTAGGTTACAGACCTGAAGCTGGGTTTCCAGAAGAGGCAGGCTTGGTTCGCTGGTTAGCCACTCATATGTCCCCCGGCCAGCGTGTCCAAACTTCCTCCAGCTGCTGCTCAGCAGTCCCCGCATGGTGTCACCCAGCTGATGCCCTGGCCGCCTTTCCACTCTGCTGCCTGGATTTCCACAGTGCTACTTGCTCTTGGCCTGGATCCAGGGTAGATGTGTCAGGCTGTATGGCTGTTGGTAAACCCGTCTTCTGAAGAGTGGCAACAGGGAAAAGAAACGAACCAGAGGCACCTTTCAGGACTGACTGCATTTAAATTCAGAGCCTCCGGGTTTATGTCTGTGGCCTTTATCACTAGAAGGATTGGCATCAAATATCAGCTATGGAATAGATTTCAGGTGGGAGAGTTTTCTGCATTAATATTATTACAGTGCAAAGAAGGTCCTGGTGAATACAGAGTTGTTTATATTTAGATGCAACTAAGACCCTTTCCCGTCCCTTACCAAACCCCTCTCTGGGGACATCTGATCAAAGAAAAACTACCTAGGCTGAATTCTCTTTAATTATTTCTGGATTTTGTAATACACAATGAAGGGGTATCGTTAGAGAAGCAAGGACCCATTAATAGTACTTTACTGAATTATTTAGATGAAAGTTGCCTAATGATAGAGTTGTATACAAGCCAGATGGGCAATAAGCTTAGACTGTTGGATGGAAAGGTTGCTGATTTGAATTTTTAAAAAAATCAAATTACCAGTACCTAAAGTCTTCCTTTTGATTTTCTTGGGAACTTTATACAAGTCCTGATATCACACTTAAAATAAAAAGCTTTGATTGAACTTGATTTGCATGTTCACTGAATTAACTTGGGGATATTTAATTCAAAATATGTGTTATTTAACATCTAAGACAATGCGTTAGCTCATTTTGTGCTACTATAGTGGGACACCTGAGACCGGGTATCTTACAAAAGAAGTTCCTTTCTTACTGTCTGGGAACTAACTAAAAGCTGTGTGAAGCCTCTTTCAGGAAGGCCTAAATCTTAAGAGGGAGAATCCCCCAGGGTCTAATTATCTCCTAAGGGCCCCATCTCTTAAGACCATCGCTTTGTCAACACCTACATTTTGAAGGGGACACATTCAAATCATAGCAGACATAATGCTTCAGCTTCAAAGATTTACTCAAAGTGTTAGAATTCAAAGTTGCAGCTACACGCATTCCACCAGGAAGCACCATTTCCACCCAAGTGATTGTCACAGCACTGAAATGACATCTGTTAACTGGGATCCTCTTTTTTCTTCTCTCACCTAGGACTATCATCTACTGGCCAATAGTGTTCTAAGGATAGGTTTCAGGGTGTGGTAGGCTCTAAACTTTCTAGATAGACACAAATTTCTCAAGAGTACCCATAGTTTTCATTACCTTTTCAGAGACAGTTGAGAGAATTTGGTGCTTTGTCCAATTTGTTAGTGGTACAAGTTTTCACTAGGTTTCTGAAAGCATGTCCCATCAGTATCCCAGCATAGAATCCCTTTTTCATTTCATCTTTTCTTTCTTATTGTGGAGTGAGCTGGTTTCATGATTTCAATTAGAAAGTTGCCTTTCTTGTTGATGTCTCTTTTTTAAGTAAATCCTGCATTCTCACCTCTGAGACCACACAAACACCTGGCAACCACACAATATTTTGCTTTCTTTCATGCCAATACTCTGGCCCCAACATGGTCACTTTATCTACTTAAGATACCTTCATTTCTGGAGAAGCAAATTGGAAGTCTGAATTAAAAGCATTAAACACACATCTGTAGCATTGACCTTCCTCCTGCAGAGAATAATTCAGACAAATTTTCGGCTTTTGTGGATCTACTTCTGGGGGGGCCAAGAGAAGCAAACACAATATATATCAGAAGATGATAGCTGGGTGCAGTGGCGCATGCCTATCATCCCAGCAGCTCGGAGGTTGAGACAGGAGGATTGAGAGTTCAAAGCCAGACTCAGCAAAAGCGATGTGCTAAGCAACTCAGTGAGACCCTGTCTTTAAATAAAATACAAAATAGGACTGGGGATGTGGTTTAGTGGTCAGGTGCCCCTGGGTTCAATCCCAGGTACACCCTTCACCCCACAAAAAGAGATGATAAATATATGGAGAAAAAGCAGAGAAGGGGTGGAGCCAAGGCTGAAGAGAGTGGGCATTGTGAAAGAGGGAAGTTAATTAGGATCTCACAAGGGAAGTAGTATTTAAGCAAAGACCTGAGGGAGGCGAGGTGCTCAACCCTGAAGCTACTGAATGGAAGGATTTCACATACCAAGGGAACAGCCAGTGAAAGGCCCGAAGCAGGCACATGCCCTTTACTTCACCCAATGACCAGTGGGCCTGGGCGGCTGCAGCGATGGGCTTGGAGAAAAGGAGGAGATGAGGTCAGAGAAGATATGAGGAGAGTGGGAGGGGAGCAGAGACTGTTGAGCTTATAGAACTTTGTGAGTATTTTTGGCAATCCAGCCCAGGAGTTTTTTATTTTTGTTTTTAATCTTCACAGGAGAAATGATGGACAAGAGGAAGAGCAGTGGAGGTGGTGAGAGTCTAGATTCTAGCTATATCGTAGGGGTGGAGCCAACAGGATTTCTTAAAGAACTGAAGATGGTGTAAGATAAGAAAGATTTAGGATTCCAAGGGTTTTGACTGGAGCAGCTAGGAGAGAATTATAGGTAGGGTAGGGTTTTGCTTTTAAGGCAGAAAGAGTAAAGATCAGGAGTTGAGTAAGGTTGTGATGTGTTTGAGTTTAAGGGAAAATACTAAATTGGAGACACTAATTGGAACTCGTTGTCCAGGAGATGGTATTTAAACCTGAGAGACATAATGAGATCCTCAGGGGAGTAAGTGTCAAAGGGATGAGGAAACAAGTGAATTGCCAGTGAGCGTGTGGTGCACTGGAGTCCAAGCAAAGATGGTGTTTCCAGAGGAGGGAATGACTGTCTGCCTCAAAAGCCAGTATATGATCATAGAAGATGATGAATGAAATTTAGTGTTGATTTTAACAAAATGGGTTGGAGTAGTGTTCGTTGTTTATTTGGACAAGAACAGTTTTGATGGAGTGATTGGGAACAACCTGATTGGAATGGTTTTTAGAGAGAAAGGGAGGAGAAGAATTGGAGATAGTAAATATCAACAACTCTTGAATTAGTCTGCTTGAAAGGGCAGCAGAGAAATGGTGCCATCAGCAGGGTTATTTTCTTTGTTTCTTTTGTGTGTGTGTGTGTGTGTGTGTGTGTGTGTGTATTGTGGTGGGACTCAAACCCAGGGCCACGTCCATGCTAGGCAAGCATTCTACCACTGAACCATGGCCCCAGCCCTCAAGAGGGTTACGTACTCAGAACAAGTTAATAAACTATAGAGAAAACCCTCAGCGATTCCACTTCTAGGAATTCTTCCTAAAGAAATAATCTGCTGAGTATTCAAAGATGGAATCTGAGTATTTAAAGACTGAATCTTCAAGGAATGGAAGATACATATTGTTTTAAGACATTTTAAGAGATCTTAAATATTCATAATAATAAACAACTAGAAATTTTAAAAATTTCCATAAAATGATAAGATAGAAACATATAGAGATTATTAACTGAAAGATATGAACATGTTCACAGTATATCAGGAACTTGCCAGAATATTACAAAAAATTGCATGTCTCTGCATACAGGGAAAAAGTCAGTGTCAGCTGGGAGTGTAGCTCAGAGGTGGAGCATGTGTGAGGCCCTGGGTTCAATCCCCAGCACTGCAGAAAGAACAAAGGAAAAAAAAAGAGCCAATGTTAACAATGGTCTTTTTTCTAAGGTAGGATTATAGTGGGTTTCAAAAATAGGACTGTGATTCTTTTTGCTGATTTATAGCTTGTAATTTTTCTGTGAATATGCTAACAGAAGTAAGACAGAAGAATTCACAATTTGCCCATCCTTGAAAGTCCACATAAAAGCCATCCTGGGGTAACATTCTGTAATTTCCTTACACCTGCAGTAGAATCAGTCGGCTATTTCTTCTGCATTCCCATGGCATGTTGACTACTCTAATACTATTGCACTACTTTGAGTCAGCTTTGTATTATTTCAAAAGTAAACTATTGCCAGCTGTAGTGGTACATGCCTGTAACCCCAGGAACTCAGAAGCCTGAGGCAGGAGGATTGCAAGTTCGAAGTCAGCCTAGACAAATTGGTGGGACCCTCAACAATTTAATAAGACCCTGTTTCAAAATAAAAAGGGTTGGGGACGTAGCTCAGTGGTACACTGCCCCTGGTTCAATCTCTAGTACCAAAAAATAAAAATAAATGGCAGAATTATTAGTAGAGAAGGGCTTCCTTAGGAATTGTCTCAATGGTCTCTACTATCAATTGCAACTTGATAAGACATTTTTGGCATACAGAGTCAATAGCCCAGATTTATTGTAACCTCTTATAAATATGCTATTTTATTTCATCTCTAAAATCTGTGGTTTTTAATGATCAAACTCTTTTTAAATTTATCTTCACAGCATGTGCTAATTATTTTTTCATATTAAAAGAAAGAATATTTTCTATTTCCATCAGCTTTTTAATCATCTCACATTCCCTTGTTCTGCATTTTTATAGTTTGATATTAATCATAAACGCTGACTATGATTAATCAAAAATCATATGAGGGCTGGGGTTGTGGTTCAGTGATAAAGTGCTCACCTAGCACACCTAGCACACAGGAGGCCCTGGGTTCCATCCTCAGCACCACATAAAAATGAAATGTAGCTGGGCGTGGTGGCGCACGCCTGTAATCCAAGTGACTTGGGAGGCTGAGTCAGGAGGATCGTGAGTTCAAAGCCAGCCTCAGCAACTTAGTGAGGCCCTAAGCAACTCAGTGAGACCCTGTCTCTAAATAAAATACAAAATAGGGCTGGGGATGTAGCTCAGTGGCCAAGTGTCCCTGAGTTCAATCCCTGGTTCCAAAAAAATAAATAAATAAAATAAAATAAAATGAAGGTATTGTGTCCACCTACAACTGAATATATATATGTGTGTGTATATATGTATATATACACACACACATACATATATATGTATATGTATAGTTATTATATATATATAGTTATTTTATATGTATATATAAAATGTATATATGTATATATTGTATAATATAATGTATATTTATATATAATGTAATGTATATAATGTAATGTATGTATATAATGTATATAATAATAAAATGTATATTTGTATATATAAATATATATATATATAAAAAATGTTTTTTTTTTAAAAATCATATGAACTGGGTTTGGTGGCTCACACCTATAATCCCAGTGGTCTGGGAGGCTGAGGCAGGAGGATCGTGAGTTCAAAGCCAGCCTCAGCAACGGTGAGGTGCTAAGACACTCAGACCCTGTCTCTAAAGAAAACAGAAAATAGGGGTGGGGATGTGACTCAATGGTCATGTGCCCCTGAGTTCAATCCCTGGTACCAAAAAAAAAAAAAAAAAAGAAAGAAAAAGAAAAAAATTCACATGAAATACCACTGATATTTCTGTAGAAATTTCAGAATGAAGAATAGAATATTCTTCACATTTTCTATTTAATTATTTTACCTCTCTGTTTTTTGAAATTAGTTGCATTCTTCATTCATTTGGCTATTTAAAAAAATTCTTTGAATTCAGCATAGTTGATTTGCTATTAGAGTTTCAAGAACTGAGATTTCCAGATTTTCTGGTTTTATTGGTTGTGGATGAGTTGGATAGGGAAGTTTGTTATATTACATGTTTTATTTTCTGGCTCGATAATGGAGAAAAAGTCTTAAACTAATGGTCAGAGAAAATCCAAATGAAATAAAGATAACTATAAACTGATAGCTTTTTTCCTACATTCAATTACTAGACTAGTAAATACATTTGACTTTTAGTAAACTGGTCAGTGCACTGTTTCAAGATGCCATTATAAGAATTAAATAAGCTCATATTTGATTAGGGTGACAGCAAAATGAATCAGCGGCTACAGACAGCCCTGAGATGGATCACCCTGCCCCAGACCTCCATGGGCAGCCAGGAGTTCACCGAAGGGTCATGGATCTGGTCTTTGTTTTTGTTGATGTTGGACCTGATAATCTGGAAGGAAGGAGACAGTTTGACTAGATCCACTGACACTAGGAACTGAAAGAGGAAGATATCCCAAAGCAGTTTTTTAAAAAACCACCCAAGAATGACAATCAAAAGAAAAAAAAAAATCTACTGGTATGAAGTTTACTTTGGGAAAATATAAGCCCTTGTGGGATAGGAGGTTTGAACAGAAAACTAAAAATTACATGGAGGAACAATTATACACACACACACACACACACACACATATATGTATATATATATGGTATATATCCAAAGAAAATAATATCAGTGTGTTAAAGAGACATCTGTACTCCCATGTTCATTGCAGCTCTATTCATAGTAGCCAATACATGGAATCAGTCTGTATCCATCAATGCATGAATGGATGAAAAAAATGTGGTATATATGCCCAATGGAATACTATTCAACCTTAAAAAAGGAAATCCTGTCATTTGCAACAACATGTATGAACCCAGAGGACAACATGTTAAGTGAGATAGGCACAGAAAGATAAATATCACCTCCCATATTTTCTTTATTCAATGATGGGGGTGAGTTAGGGGTGGAGGAACACCATTACTTCTTTAATATCTAAATTGTCATGTATTGTTAAAGTATCTACTTCCCTCTTTTAAAAAAACAACTCTGGGCTAAAAGGGTCATTCCTATTTCACAGATTAGTAAGTTAAGGTTTGCATTAAACAGTCTTGGGGAGAAAATTATCCAGGTTTTGCAAGATGACACAATTCCAGGAGCCAGGTGAGGAGGTAACTATACTTCTTCCCCAGTGAAGGAAAGGAACTGTTCCTGCCTTACTTGGTGTAGCAGCCTCACTCCTTTGTACAAAAATCTAGAGATGGCAAATGTCATGCGGCTATGAAGAGGAGTTCTCCTATTCGCTCTTTAAAACTTAGCCTAGCATGATTTTGCAGGGAGACCCTCTGCTGATTAGCCCTGGACAGTCAGCTCCCACTCCCTGAACTGAGCATGCTCTCTTCACCTCACATCATGTCCCACATCAGAACTGTCTGAAAGCTGATCTCCACTGATAGAAGGCAAAGAATTGTCCTTTAAATCATGTTATCCTGAAGCCTAGTCAGGGCCAACATGTAATATGTACGCAAATGCTTTGGGGAGAATGAGGTACTAGCACCATTTTGGTATAATCTGCATTATTTTTTGAAAATCTTTTAACATGTACTGGACATATTGATGGCATTCAGTGTGATATACTGTGTGCATATATATGGTGTACACTGATCAAAACCATCCCCTACCCCTTGCCAAGCCCTAGCCTCTCTATTCTGCCTTCAGGTTGGCATTTTTTTAGCTTCCACATATGAGAAAGAACATATAGTACTAGTCTCTCTGTACCTGGCTTATTTCACTCAACAAAATGTCCTCCAGTTCCATCCACTTTGCTGGAAATGACAGGATTTCATCCATCTTTATGGGTGAATAATACCCCATTGTGTATATATACACCACATTTTCTGTTCATCTGTTGAAAAACACCTAGATTAATTTCATATCTTACTATTGTGGATAATGGTCTAATCTCCATGTGTGTACAGGTTTTCTGTTTGGTATGCTGATTGCATTTCCTTTAGATAGGTAACCAGAAGTGGGATGGCGGAATCATATGGCAGATCTATTTTTAGTCTTTTGAGGAACCTACATAATGACTGCACTAACTTATATCCCCACCAACATTTTATCCCCCAACATCCTTGCCAGCATTTGTTGTTTTATTTTTTATAATCATGTTTCTAACTGGGGTGAGATGGTATTTCACTGTAGTTTTTTTCTTTGGTTTTTCTTAGTTATACATGACAGTAGAATCCGTTTCAATAAAATTATACAAGCATGTGATGTGTTCTCATTGTAGTTTTGGTTTACTCTTCTTTAATGGCTAGTCTAGTGATATTTGAGCATTTTTTCATGTATTTGTTGGGCATTTGTATTTCTTCTTTTGAGAAGTGTCTATTCAAATGTTTTGCCCATTTAATAAGATGGATTAATTTGAGTGTGAGATCCTTGTATGTTCTGGGTATTAACCCTCCGTCAGATCAATGGTTCTCCCATTCTGTGGGGTGCCTCTTCTCTCTTCTTTTCTTTGCTGTGTGGAATCCTTTTATTTCAGCATAATCCCATTTATAAATTCTCATCTTTGTTTCCTGTGTTTTTGGTCTTTTTTCAGAAAATCATTGCCTCTTTTAAAGTGTGTCCCCTATATTTTCTTCTAATAGTTTCAGAGCTTCAGTTCTTACCTTTAGGTCCCTGATCCGTTTTGAACTGATTTTTGCACAGGGTGAGATATATAGCAGTTCAAGTCTGGGTCTCTGCCTGTGGGTGTCCAGTTTCCCCAGCACCATTTATTGAAGAGGCTGCCCTTTTCCCATGTGTGTTTTTGGCATCTTTATGATTAGTTGACTGTAGATGTGAGGGTTTGTTCCTGGACTCTCTGTTCTATTCCATTGGTTTGTGTATTGGTTTTCATTATTATGGTTCTGTAGTAAGTCTTGAAATAAGGTATTTTGATGCCTCTGCCTTTGTTCTTTTTGATCAATTGCTTGGCTATTTAGGATCTTTTGTGCTTCCATATATATTTTAGGATTTTTTTCCTGTGAAGAGCATCATTTATATTTTGATGAATCTGTAGATCATGTTGGGTAGCATGGCCACCAAAGAACAACGTTATTTCTCTGGATCTGTGAACATGGGAGTTCTTTCCATCTTTTTGTGTTTTCAAGTTCTTTTATCAGAACCTTATAATTTTCATTGTAAGGTCTTTCACTTCGTTGGTTAAGTTTATTCGTAGGTACTTTATTTTTGGTAGTTATTGTGAATGGGATTAAGGTTATGATTATTTTTCTGTGAATTTGTTATTGGTGTATAGAAAACCTACAGTCTGGAATATCATTTGTATCCTGTTCTTTTACTGAATTTATTTGTTCTAATAGTCTTTTGGTGGTGTCTTTAGGTTTTTAATGTATGGAATCACATCATCTGCAAACATTGAAAACTTGCAATGCTATATTGAATGAAGTGTTGAGAGTGGCCACCTTTGCCTTGTTCCTGATATTAGAGGAAATGATTTCAGGTTTTTCCTATTCAATATGATGTTGGTTGTAGATTTGTCATATGTAGTCTTTCTTATACTGAGCTACAATCCTTCTATTCCTAATTTATTTAACATTTGTATCATGAAGGAATGTTGAATTTTATCAAAGGTTTTTTGTGCATCTATTGAGATGATTATGAGAATTTTATCCTTCATTCTGTTGATGTGATGTATTCAATTTATTTATTTGTATATGTCGAGTCATCCTTGGGGTGAAAACCAACTTGATCATAATGAATGATCTTTTTTGATATGCTGTTGAATTAGTTTTCTGCTGTTTTGTTGAGAATTTTGCAGCTATTATTCATCAAGGATACTGGTCAACAGTTTTTAGTGAAGCCATTCGGTCCTGGGCTTTTCTGTGTTGGGAACCACCCCATCCCCAACACTGGGGATCAAACTCAGAATCTTAAGCAAGTTATGCAAGTGCTCTACCACTGAGCTATATCCTCAGCACACTTTATAATTTTATTTTGAGATAGGGTCTTGCTAAACTGCACAAGCTGGCCTTGAACTTGTGATTCTTCTGATTCAGCCTCCGGCAGAGATGTTATTACAGGCATGTAACATTTCAGTCTTGATTCAATATCATTATTATTGGTCTATTTAGATTTTTTTATGTTGTCATGGTTTAATTTTGTTTGGTCATATGTATCCTGAAGTTTGTCCACTTATTCTAGGTTCTTTAATTTGTTAGTACATAGTTTTACCCCAATAACCTTTTATATTTCTGTGGTCTCAAGATGAGTTATAATTGTCCCCCTTTTCATCTCTGATTTTATTTATTTGGGTCTTCTCTCTTTTCCTTGGCTGGTCTAGGTAAATGTTTGTTGATCTTGTTTATCTTTTCAAAAACCCAGCTCTGTTTCACTGACATTTTGTATTGTTTTTATTCTCTTTATTTTTCCTCTGATTGTTTTTATTTCTTTCCTTTCTACTAATTTTGTCTTTTGTTTATTCGTATGTATCTAGGTCATTAGGTAAATTGAAATCTTTCAATTTTTTTTTTTTTTTGGATATCGGCAGTTATTATTCCAAACTTTCCTCTCAGTACTGCTTTTGCTGTATCTCATAAGTTCTTTTAAAATTTTTATTTTAGTTGTATGTAGGCACAATACCTTTATTTTATTTTTATGCAGTGCTGAGGATTGAACCTTGGGCCTCATGCGTGCTAGGCGAGCGCTCTACCACTGAGCCACAACCCCAGCACCTCCCATAACTTTTGATATGTTGTTTCCATTTTCATTTGTTTTAGAGAACATTTTTAACTTGCCTTTTTGTTTGACCCATGCTTGATTAAAAATTGTGTTGTTGTCTCCATGTATCAGTATAATTTCTATGTTGTTGACTTTTAGTTTTATTCTATTGTGATTGAGAAGAATATGATCTCAATATTTTTTAATTTAAAACTTGTTTTGTCACCTAGTATATGGTCTACTCTAGAAAAATCCCATCTGCCGATGCAAACAATGTACATTCTATAGCTGTTGGATGGAATGTTCTGTAAGTGTCTAAGTCCATTTTATCTATAGAATAGTTTAACTCTATTTCTTTGTTGATTTTCTTTGTCTGTATGATATATCCATTGTTGAAAGAGGGGCAGTGAAAACCCCATTATTGTTGCATTTGAGCCTATCTTCCTTTTTAATTCCAGTAGTGTTTGTTTTATAAAATTGGATGCTCTGACACTAGTTGCATATAGATTTACAGTTGTTATATCTTCTTGTTGAACTGATCCCTTTATTACTATTTACTGATCTTGTGTCTTACAATTTTTGTCTTAAAATCAATTTTATCAGATGAAAATGTATATATTCCTGCTCACCTTAGGTTTTCACTTGTTTGGAATATCATTTTCTCTCCTTTTGCTTTTAGTTTTTACATGTTTTTACTGATGGGGTGAGTTTCTTGTGGGCAGCATATTGTTGGGTCATTTTTAAAAAGTTCATTCACCCAGTCTGTACCTTTAAATTGTCTGTTTATAGTCAAGGTTGTTATTGATAGGTTAGAACTTACTCCTGTCATTTTGTTGATTTTTCTTTCATTGTTTTGAATATTCTTTCTTTTCTCCTCTCTTGTGCATCATTGGGTTTGATGGTATACTGTATTGGTAATGTTTGATTCTTTTATTTCTCTTTTGTGTTTCTGCTCTTCTAGTGGGATATATACTCTCACATGCTCTTAAGTTGGTACTTGCCTTTCACTTCTGGGAGAGTTTCTTCTAGCATGTTTTGTCAGGCTGGTCTGGTGGACATGAATTCTCTGTTTTTGCTTATCTTGGAAGGACTTTGTTTCTTCTTTATTTCTAAAGGACAGCTTTGCTGGATGTACAGTTTTTGGTTAGCTCTTCTTTTGTTTCAGGACTTGGAATACATTATTCTATTTCCTCCTGGCATGTGGGATTTCTTCTAAGAAATCTGCTGGTAGTCTTTTGGGAATCCCCTGAGAAGTGACTTGATGTTCTTCCTCTTGCAGATTTAAGAATTCTTTCTTTGTCTTCTACTTTTGACCATGGTGAAGATCTTTTCTGCACATGTCACTTTTTGTCTCATTGTTTTCAGGTAATCTGAAAATGTAGGTATTTGTTCATTTGATGGTGTTTCAAAGGGTTTGAGTGCTGTTTTCTTTGTTCTTATCTACCCTCCTTTTGTCTGGGGTGTTTCAAAATACTTGTTTTCAAGTTCAGACATTCTTCCACTTAATCTAGTCTGTTGTTGAGGTGCAGAGCAGATAGAGAAAGATAGATGGATGTGATGCATAACACTTGAATCAAATGAGCAAACAATGTTACCAATAATGGGGAAAATGACAATCATTTGCTCTCTGATGTGATGCTCTGAAGATGCAGGTCATGCATGCAGGTCAGTTCTAATGGCTAGAAGGTGTCAGTAGGGCCTTGCTCTCTCTGAAGATGTGGGGAGAGTCCATCCTTGCCCCTCTAGCCTCTGGAGGCTCCTGACCAAAGTCTATTTTTGCTTTACCTCAGATAGGGACAGTTGCACTCCCCCACCTTCCTTCCATGAGTTTGGTAACTTTTCAAACTGGGAGTTCATATTTTGTTGAACCTGATCTTTGGGAAACTGGAGAAACTAAATTAAAGAAAGGGATGATTTATATTCAGAATTTTGGGGGCAAACACCAACACAGAACCCTGTGGAGTTTCAGATTCAGCTTGTACACGTTGTCAAAAATCTCATCATAGTCAGGCAATTCCATGGTGATGTCTATATCTTGCTGTGCTCTGTTCTGGGTTTCAGGTTCACCTCACTGGCCTGGACAGAATAGCCTTTCTTGCTAGTGAGCTCTGAAAAGTTTCAAAAATGTTGTTACAATGTATTTAGCATGTAGCCAACTTCCACTGGGAGTACTATTCAAACTTTCTACCATATTACCACCTGAGTAGTTGTCTGTAACCAGTGTCTGTCTAGTTTATTCTGTTACATATTTTAGCTTCAGATTTACTCATTTAACATAGAATACTTCCAGAAATATTAGTGCTTATCAAAATCATGGTTTTCTCATGGTTTCCCATGTGTTTCTAGTACTTTTGGATTTTAATAATCAAAGAAGAGGACAATGGGTATGTAACTAAGTAACTGTGAGAAATGATAGATTTTAATTAGAAAATTTTCTTCACTGAAGATCTGTCAGATTCTCAAATATCCTGCTATGTACTGCTATAGTATAGAACATTTTGTATTTGACCATGTGCTTTTTTTAAAACATTTTTTTATTCTTTTTAGTTATACATGACACTAGAATGTATTTTGACATATTATACATACATGGAATATACCTTCCCATTCTTGTGGTTGTACATGATGTACAGTTACACTGGTTGTGAATTCATATATGAACATAGGAAAGTTATGTATGAATCATTGTGCTGTCTTTTCTATTCCCATCCCCACTTTCCTTCATTCCCCTTTGTCTAATATAATGAACTTCCATTCTTCTCTTCCCCCATCCGCTATTGTGTGTTAGCATCCATATATCAGAACATTCAGCCTTTGATTTTTTTTGAGATTGCCTTATTTCACTTGGCATGATAGTGAAATGCCACTATCATGAAATTATGGCATTTGCCAGTAAATGAATGGAACTGGAGTTCATTCCATTCATTTACTGGCAAATGCCATAATTTCATTATTCTTTATGGCTGAGTAATATTCTATTGTGTACATATACCACATTTTCTTTATCCATTCATCTGTGGAAGGGCACCTAGGTTGACTCCATAGCTTAGCTATTGTGAATTGAGCTCTACGAACACTGATGTGACTGTGTATCTATAGTCTGCTGATTTTAAGTCCTTTGGGCTGTGCTGAGGAGTGGGGTAACTGGATCAAGTGGTGGTTCCATTCCAAGTTTTTGGAGAAATCTCCATACTGCTTTCCAGAGTGGTTGCACCAATCTGCAGACCCACCAGCAATGTGTGAGTGTACCTTTTCCCCCACATCCTTGCCAACATTTATTGTTACTTTTATTCCTTATAATTGCCATTCTGACTGGAATGAGTTGAAATCTCAGTGTAGTTTTAATTTGCATTTCTCTAGTTGCTAGAGATGTTGAACATTTTTTCATATATTTGTTGATCAATCGTAATTCTTCTGTGAAGTGCCTGTTCAGTTCCTTTGCTCATTTATTGATTGGGTTATGTATTTATTTTTTGGTATTAAGTTTTTTGAGTTCATTGTGTATCCTGGAGATTAATGCTCTGTTTGAGATGTAGGTGGCAAAGATTTTCTCTCATTCTGTAGGCTCTCTCTTCATCTTCTTGTTTCCTTGGCTGTGAAGAAGCTTCTTAGTTTGATACCAGTCCATTTATTGATTCTTGATTTTACTTCTTGTGCTTTAGGAGTCTTGTTGAGGAATTCGGTTCCTAAGCTGACATGATGGAGAGTTAGGCCTAGATTGTCTTCTAGTAGCCACAAGGTCTCTGGTCTAATGTCTAGGTCCTTGATTCACTTTACATCAAGTTTTGTGCAGGGTAAGATAGGGTTGAAATTTCATTCTACCACATATAGATTTCCAGTTTTTCCAGTCCCATTTGTTGACAAGGCCACCTTTTCCCCAATGTATGTTTATGGAGCCTTTGTCTAATATGAGATAACTGTGTTTATGTGGGTATATCTCCGTGTATTCTATTCTGTCCCATTGGTCTTTATGTCTGATTGGCGGCCAATACCATGCCGTTTTTGTGACTATAGCTCTATAGTAAAATTTAAGGTCTGGTATTGTGAGGCCTTCTGCTTCATTTTTCTCACTAAGTATTGCTTTGGCTATTCTGGGCCTCTTATTTTTTCCAAATGAATGTCACGACTGCTTTTTATATTTCTATGAAGAATGTCATTGGAACCTTAATAGGAATTGCGTTAAATTTGGATAGTGCTTTTGGTAGTATGGTCATTTTGACAATAGTAATTCTACCTGTCCAAGAAAACGAGAGATTTTTTCATTTTTCAAGGTCATCTTCAATTTCTTTGTTTAGTGTTCTGTAGTTTTCATTGTAGAGGTCTTTCACTTCTTTTGTTGGATTGATTTCCAAATATTTAATTTTCCTTGAGGCCATTGTGGGGGATAGTTTTCCTAATTTCTCTTTCAGTTGATTTATCACTGATGTATAGGAACACAATTGATTTATGAGTGTTAATTTTATATCCTGCTACTTTGCTGAATTTATTTTTGAGTTCTAGAAGTTTTCTTGTGGAATTTTTTGGGCCTTATAAATATAGAATCATGTTGTCAGCAAATAGGGATAGTTTGAGTTCTTCTTTTCCTATTTGTATAGCCTTAATTTCTTTTTCTTCTAATTGCTCTGGCTAGAGTTTCCAGGACTATGTTGATTTGAAGTGGTAAAAGAGGGCATCCCTGTCTTGTTGCAGTTTTTAGAGGGAATTTGTTCAATTTTTCTCCATTTAGAATAATGTTGGCCTTGGGTTTAGCATATACAGCTTTTACAATATTGAGGTATGTTCCTACTGTCACTAGTTTTTCTAGTGTTTTGAACATGAATGGATGCTGGATTTTGTCAAATGCTTTTCCTACATCTTTTGAGATAATCATGTGATTCTTGTCTTTAGGTCTATTGATGCAATCAATTATGTTTTTTGGTTTTTGTACCCTGAACCAAGCTTGCATCCCTGGGGTGATCCCACTTGATCATGGTGCACTATGTTTTTTTTTTTTTAATATTTTTCAGATGTCGATAGACTTTTATTTTACTCATTTATTTCTATGTGGTGCTGAGAACAGAACTTGGTGCCTCACACGTGCTCGGCAAGTGCTCTATCACTGAGCCACAACCCCAGACCTGGTGCACTAGCATTTTAATATGTTTTTGTATTCAATTTGCCAGAATTTTATTAAGAATTTTTGCTTCTATGCAAAAATTGCATCAGGGATGTTGGTCTGAAATTGTTTTTCCTTGATGTGTCTTTGGTTTTGGTAAAAGGGTAATACTTGCTGCATAGAATGAGTTTGGAAGGACTCCTTCCTTTTCTGTTTGATTGAATAATTTGAGGAGGATTGGTGTTAATTCTTCTTTGAAGGTCTTGTTGATCTTGGCTGAGAATCTGTCTGGTCCTGGGGTTTCCTTTGTTGGTAGGCTTTTGATGGCACCTTCAATTTCATTACTTGAAATTGGCATGTTTAAATTTTCTACGTCCTCTTGATTCAGTTTTGGTAGATCATATTTTTCTAGGAATTTTTTGATTTCTTCAAGATTTTCTATTTTATTAGAGCATGAATTTTCAAAATAGTTTCTAATTATTATCTGTATTTCAGTAGCGATCATTGTGATATTTCCCTTTTCATCATAAATTTTAGTAAATTGAGTTTTCTTTCTTCATTAGCTTGGCTAAGGGTATATAATTTTATTGATTATTTTCAAAGAACCAACTTTTGTTTTGTCAATTTTTTATTTTTTCCAGTTTCTTTGATTTTAGCTCTGATTTTAATTATTTCCTGTCTTATACTACTTTTGGTGTTGGTTTGTTTTTCTTTTTTTAGGACTTTGAGATGTAATGTGTTTTTTATTTAGTAACTTTTTATCATTTTAATGAATGTGCTTTCCTCCTAGCACTGCCTTCACAGTGTCCCAGAGATTTTGGTTTGTTGTATCACTATTCTCATTCATTTACCTCTAAGTATTTATTATTTCATCCTTGATTTTTTTCTGCTATTCATTGGTCGATCAATAGCATGTTATTTAGTCTCTAGGTATTAGAGTAGCTTCTATTTTTTATTTTATCATTGACTTCCAATTTCATTCCATTATGATCTGATAGAATGTAAGCTATTATCTTCATTTTTTTTTTTGTATTTGCTAAGAGTTGCTTTGTGGACTAAGATATGGTCTGTTTTAGAGATGGATCTGTGTGCTGCTGAGAAGAAAGTGTATTCAGTTGTTGATGGATGGAATATTCTATATATGTCTGTTAAGTCTAAATTATTAATTGTATTTTTTAGTTCTATAGCTTCTTTGTTTAGTTTTTAAGTTTTTTGGTAAGATCTATCCAGTGGTAAGAGAGGTATGTCAAAGTAACCCAGTATTATTTTGTTGTGGTCTATTCAATTCTTGAAATTGAGAAGGGTTTGTTTGATGTACATAGATGTTCCATTGTTTGGGGCACAAATATTTATAATTGTTATGTCTTGTTGATATATAATTCCCTTAAGCAGCATGAAATGTCCTCCTTTGTTCCTTCTCATTAACTTTGTCTTAATATCTGATATGAGGATAGAAAACCCTGCTTGTTGATGAGATCCATGTGAATGCTGTGTTTTTCCCCATATTTTTACCTTTAGTCTGTGGATGGAGGTCTTTGCCTATGAGGCAAGTCTTTTGAAGACAGCATATTGTTGAGTCTGGTTTTTTAAACCAATCTGCCAGTCCGTTTCTTTTGATGGATGAATTTAGGCCATTTACATTCAATGTTATTGATAATTATTTTTATTCTCTGTCATTTTGAATTATTTTTGATATTTACTTTGAATTAGTTTCTCCTTTGATTGACTCTTCTTCTAATGTAGTTCTTCTCATTGCCAGTTTTCACTTTCATTTTTTATTTCTTCTTCATGAAATAATTTACTGAGTATATTTTATAGTGCAAGTTTTCTAGTTCTGAATTCTTTTAACTTTGTTTATCATGGTAGAGGTTATTTCATCATTAACTCTGAGATTTAATTTTGCTGAGTAGGGTATTCTTGGCTGGCATCTATTTTCTTTCAGAACTTGGTATGTATTATCCCAAGATCACCTGGCTTTGAATGTCTGGGTTGAGAAATCAGCTGAGATCTGGATTGGTTTTTCTCTAAATATTGCCCATCATTTTTCTCTGGCAGGCTTTAAAATTCTATCCTTATTCTGTAAGGCATTTTCATAATAATGTGGGTCTGTTACAATTTTGTATATTTGGGGTCCTGTAATCCTCCTGTATTTGATGTTCCATTTCATTCTTTAGGTTTGGGAAATTTTCTGATATTATTTCATTGAAAAGATTGTAAATTCCTTTCATTTGTATCTGTAAGCTTTCATCTATCACCATAAATCTTAAATTTGTTTTTTTTTCACATTATTCCATATTTCTTGGAAATTCTGTTCATGGTCTCATAACATATTTTCTCCATGGTCAATTTTATTTTCAAAATTATATATTTTGTCTTCATTGGCTAAAACTCTATATTCTAAGTGTTTTAGTTTATTGGTGATGCTTCCCATTGAATTTTAAAGTTGGTTTATTGATTCCTTCATTTTGAGGATTTCTGCTTGTTTTTTTTTCAGAATCTCTATCTCTTTATTAAAGTGATCTTTCACTTGCTATATTTTCTCTGATTTTACTCTTTATATAGTCCTTTACCTTGCAGATCAGTTTAACTATGTACATTCTAAACTCTTTCTCTGACATTTCTTCCTCTGTGGTGTCAATGGATTCTGTTACTAAAGTATCTTTGTTTGGGTTGATTTTTTTCCCTTGCTTTTTCATGTTGTTTGTTTGTCTACCTATCTAACAGTATGGATTTAAGGTAGTAGAGTTTCTAAACTGTTGATCTACAGTGTTCCTGAATGTTTCCAGCACCTCCTCATTTAGGAGGAGAAACTTAATAACAATAATCATTGCAAACAATATATAGCATTAAACCAAATAGTTCCTGCTATGACATCTATAATGTTAATTGTCACAACAAATGAAATAATATGAGCAATTATTGCCTACAATAAAAACAATAAGTTTACAAAATGGCTTACAATTTTGATGATGGGCAGGAAGAGAACAGAAGTGATATAGGATTTGATGATTATGGGGGAGGAGGAGAGAAGAGAGAAGTAAAAAATGAAAGTAAGAGTGAAACAGAACAATAAGGATTGGCTGTTAGGGAAAGAATAAAAAGAGAATCAAGGGGAATAGATAAGTGAGAGAAATATATATATATATATATGTACATATATATATAAAGTAAAAATTTTAAAAATTAAAAATAAAGAATATAAAACAAAACTGTAATATATTAATGAAATATCCTAGTCCTCAAAATATTGATCCATGAAAAATAACTGGCTTCGCAAGTGCTAGAATTGAGGAAAAACAAATATGAATATGTATGAATGTCCAAGAACAATTAAACTCACAGTTAAACAGAAAAAATATCTCAATGAAAAGTTAATCATTTCAACTGGAGTTCAAAAGATTCTCAGCTTCCCTTCTCAGCAGTGTTAGGTGGAATCAACTGGGGTGTAATGCTTGCTCCACCCTCAGGGTGGGGTTGTTGGAGTGAGAGAGGAAATCTTGTAGGTAGAACTCCTGGAGGCAGGGTTTAGGCTTAGGTATGCTTCAGATTCTTCAAGTTCTTTACTGAATGCAAATTGATCTAGAGATTTCAAATCAGTGCACCTCCAGCACCCAGTAATTGCTGGTTCACACTGGAAGACTGCATCTCAGGGAACTCTCTGGGGTTCCACTCGGGTAGTGGAGGAGCCAATTCTTAGTCCACTATGTCACCTGCAGACCCCACATTTTGTGATCAATTTCCAAACTCCATCTCTCCTGCCCCTGCCTTTTGGATTCCCAGCCTGGTGCATCTCTCCCAGCTGGTCAGGCAAGCAGCATGTTTGGTGGGGGAAGAGGAGAGCCATGCTGGTTTCCACAATCAGTAGTCCCCTGTGTAAATCTCTCTCCACATTTGATTTTCTCCTGGTCACTTAGGCACACTCTGTCATACAGTGTTGGTTTGCCAGGCCTGTATTTCAGGCCAAACTCGGGTTTGCCAGGAATCAGCTCTCTCAGCTGCTGGCCCTGGAACCACAACTGCAAAATGCCTCCTTCCTTTGTCCTCTGCATGCAGCTGGGAGAGATGGAGCTTCTTTCCTTCTCAAGGATATTGTGCAGTGTGCCTTTCAGTTTAGTTGGGCAGTGTCTTTGGTCTCTAAACTCTCTGCACCCAGACACACCTCAGGCCTCTTAAAAATGTAGGTTCCTTTAATTCCCTCATCCCTCTACTTTGCTCGAAGAGGGACTGCTCTGGCCGGTATCTCTGGTCATGGCAGTGGCTGTGGCACTGGGAATTTCTTCCTTATTTTGTTATATCCAATCTCTTAAATCCCCAATCTGCTTTGAATGTCCAGTATTAAATTCCAGTAAAGTCCCCTCCCCCCTCCTTCTTTTTTGTTCACCCATCTTGCTGAGAAGGTGCCTATCTGCTTTTCTGATTTCTTGCCATGGAGCAGCCAGGACAGCCACCTTCTCTAGTCCACCATCTTGAAAACCCCTCAGTGCTTTTTTTTTTTTTTTTTTGAATGATTTTTTTTTGATAATGAATTTTCAGAAATAACTATTTTCATTGGAAATTTCTGAACCATCTGGTTCAATTCCTTCCTTTTATAGCTGAGGAAACTGAAACTATGTGAGTGGTATTAGAGATAGAGTGCGTTTTGTAACACTGGAAATTCTGTAAGTGGAACACCTATTTCTTCCCTGGCGAAAATGCTCCCATAGGTGACATTTCTCACTATTCGATATGGTCCTAAGAACTGAGTATCCTGGGGCATATTTATAATTTTTGTTAAAATATATAAGTAAAATCTTAGATTTGAGATATGTCTATATTGGAATGGCAGTGAGGTTGATTTTTATAAAAAATGAAAAGTTTAAGTATTGTGTTTGGTTGTAAGTATATGCTGTATAATTTCCAACAGTTAGGTGATTTAGAAATATATTTGTATACTTGAGGGAATTGCTATTGAAATACAGAGGGGCATGGAATTAATAGTAAGTTCATGGTCCAATTTATCCAGATGAAAGCCTTTGGATTGAAATGTGCATTATTTAACACTCTTATTCTTTGACATACAATTGGGATCCTGGTGATTTAATTTGAGAACAGTGGATGGATTTAAAATGTCAAGTTTAGTCTACACTCCCACTTTGAGTTATTCCTTTAAAAAGCAATATGTAAAATTAAATTTTCTGAATTTTACATTTCTATTTCTTTTGTATCATTTGATAAACTTTGCAGATATTTCTAAGGGTCTTGTTGGTAATTTTCCCTGCAAATAGATATTTGTTATTGTACTGTCATGAACATCAATATTCCATTGAAATTTGAAGCCCCTTACCCTCTCACTTAATTATAGGATACTAGAATTTAGAGGATTCTTATGTTGTGGAGTTCAAATTTAAGGCTCAAATTCTGAATTAACCACAAAGCACTTAGTACAGGGCCTCTACTACTTGGCAATATTTTTTTTGTCAACTATTGATCAAACATTGTTATTGGGTAGCCAGTTTCTAGGCATTATGATGTGTACACATAAAATAGTCCCCTACCAAAGAAGCTTATAATCATGTGGGAGACAGATCAGTAAATTGCAGAAGTCAATATGAAGCATTTGGGCAGCGATCTGCTCAAAGAACCACTGCAACTCCAACGAGGGCCTCTGAGTCAGATAGGGATGTGAAGAATGGTCTTCTGGAATGTGTGCAATCAGCTCCTCCAGCTCCTTTTCAACATCCACCACTTCCTTTACATCTCCTTCCAACCCCTTATTTTTTCTCTTGGACTCATTTTTCCACCAAGAAACAGCTATTAAGCAAAAGTAATTCACTTTCCTCCCTTTTGTCCACTTTCTTTGTCTTTTCTCAGAGTGGCAGCTGTGCTGAAGAAGAGTGGTCAGTTTTGTCCAAAGCAAGACCTGCCCACCCAGATCCCCTCCAGACTACCTCCCAACTCAGTCCATCCTTTCTCTAGTACACACATGTGTGTGTACTCACCCCAATTCCTACCCCAAGATTCCCACCCTATCCCTTTCATGAACTCTTCAGAATGCCACCACCCTCCCGCTCCCCATCCCTAGGGAATGATAATTATTTAGCCTTTCTTTCAACTTATTTCCTCTTAGTCCATTAGATTATCTCCCACCTTGAAATAAGGCAGGAACCTTAACCCTTCCTCATTGGCCCCTATTCTTTCTATGTGCTCCCTTCTTGCCCTCCATAACCCATAGTTTAAATCAGTTACCATTCCTGCCTTCCTTCCTCCCAGTGGCTCTTCTTTCCTCAGTTTGACTTCTGTCTTCACCCTTGCCCTGAAATGAGGCTGATAAAAGTTATCACAACCTTCAGATCGATTGCGGACTATTTGCAGTTATCATCTCGCTGGATGTTCTTGTACATTGGTCCCTACTGGATTCCTTCATCTTGAAGTGCTTACTGTCTTGACTTTTGTAACACCTGGCTGTTCTCCAATTTAACTGGTAGTTCTTTCTCCATCTCCTCTGAGAGCAAACTCTTTGCTTCATTCATTAGGTATGATGGTAAGCTCTCTCTAAAAAGCTCAACTCTTTTTTTCTTTTTTTTTTTCAGAGCTAAGGATCAAACCTAGGCCCTTGCACATGGTAGGTGAGCACTCTACCACTGAGTTGCATTCCCAGCCCTCAAAAAATCAACTTTAAACATAGAGATTAAATAGACTAAAAGGAAAAGAATGGAAAAAGTATACCATGTGATCATTAACTTAATGAATAATATCATTAATATAAAGTAAATTTATTAATATTAACAGGAATATTAATAAGATTAAAAACATTTTGTAGTAAGGGAGTCAGTTTGTTTTATTATTTTTGCAGTGCTGGGGATTGAACCCAGGGCCTCATCATACTAGGCAAGAACTTTACCACTGAGCTATATCCCCAGCCCATGAGGGAGTCAATCTGTGAGATAACATAATAATCTTAAATACGTATACATCTAATAACAGAGCTTCAATACAGGAAGCAAAAACAGAAGAAACTAAAAGAAAAAAATTAGCTAACCCACAACTATAGTTGGAGATTATACATTCCCTCTCATACTGAAAGCAAAGTCAAAGACGTAGTACAACAAAACCATAAGTTAGTATTGCTCATGAAGATGTGAAAACCTCTAACAAAATTTTGGCAATTACTGCGCAAGCACAAGACCCTGGGTTCAATCCCCAGCATTGCAAAAAAAAAAAAAAAATTGGCAATTAAATCCAGCAATATATATGAAATCATGACTATTATGGACTGAATTGTGTCCCTCTGAATTAAATATGTGCAAGAGTCGTACACAAGCTATACAACATTGCTGAGGAAAAATGAAAGGCTTGAATAAATGGAGAGAGATACTCTTTCTATAAAACTAATTTTTAAAAAATGCAATGGGAATATAGGAGCTATACCTGGGGTAGTGTTGCTAGGTTGCCAGGCTTAAAGGAATTGTTGGATTTTGAAAAGCAGAAGTTATGTGGGGGCTCCATAAGGACAGGATGTGTCTGTCTTGTGCACGCCTGTATGTCCATGTGCCAGCACATGAAACATGCTCAGTAAAAACTTATTGATTGAATGAAGAATGAAAGTCTTCCCAAGTGTCACAGAATGAAGATTGAGTGTTAGTGTCCAGAACTTGAAGGAATGAGGCC
This sequence comes from Glaucomys volans, assembly GCA_020662805.1. Lineage (NCBI taxonomy): Eukaryota > Metazoa > Chordata > Mammalia > Rodentia > Sciuridae > Glaucomys > Glaucomys volans. The sequence goes on from JAJEJO010053856.1 coordinate 44,903, forward strand.
AGAAAAGAAGCAGGGGATCAATGGCGCAGGCATTTCAGAGTCATAGGTATTTGCATTAACTTTTCTCCCAAAATAGACAAATAATTTTAAATCTTCAAAGAAGCAGGAAACAAACAAAATCCTTCTGGCATCAGTGTGGAGGACAGATTGAGAGAGGAAAGTCTAGAATTAGGAAACCATTTGAGAGGCTACAGGGATGTTCTGGATTAAAGGTAAAAGCAAGGGTGGTAGAAATAAACTTACGGAATCCTCTCCATGAATTTTTAATCTGTGCTTGGAAAGTTTACCCTTGAAAAGCTATTTTCTTTCTTATCAAACAATGTGGAAGAATTAGAAAATAGAACAGGAGAAAACAAATGACTGGTAATCCTAGCAAACTCTGGTTCAATGATCTTCTGGTTTGTGTATTTCTGTGTGCAATTGTGTGTCTTTTTGTTTTAAATATTTTTTAGTTGTAGATGGACACAATATCTTTATTCATTTATTATTATTTTTTAGTGTGGCGCTGAGGACCGAACCCAGGGCCTCACATGTGTGAGGCAAGCACTCTACCACTGAGCTACAGTCCCAGCCCCTTGTGTGTGTTTTCAAACAACTCTGAGTGTTGAATTTCAAAAGTTGGAAAACTGCAGTTCTGGGGGTTGTAAGTAGTTTCCGCTTTATAAACAACTCCTCACTTTGTGCTCAGAGATGATCTTCATTCTGGTTAAAGTCTGAAACTTCAGGGAATTAATCTGAAATCTACAGACCTCAGATTGAGATGTTATGCTCTCTTTAATGAAAACTGGGATGTTGGTGGTATACGATTTGCCCAGTTAGAGTTGAAGATATTTCCTACATACAATTAGAAATTCAAGCTTCTGGTGCCTTATGTGATTAGGGCATCCACATTTGGGCATCGGCCTGGGCATCTGTCCAAGCAGTAACTTTCAGAAAGAAGGATGGATGAAAATGGCCTGGATTGTCCATGAGTCTGTGTGACCTGGACTGAAGCATAACCTTGGGGGGATGTTCCTTGAATTCTTCTAATAGTCATGGACTGGATTTTGAGGATTAGATCACCACCTAGTTATTGCTTACCTGTGACAGAAAATGGGAGAAACATTTAATGAGGACAGAGAAAGATGACTACACCTGGAACATGTGTTTGAAGGGAGAGGGTTGATAAAGAGCTGGAGCTGTGGTCTGGAAACGTGGTGGAGGGTCTGGAGATTGCTTCGTTTCTTCTGATATGACTCCCAAGTGCTTTCAGGAAACTCGGAATCACCAAGGAAAAACTGGTTTTCACAATGAGGGAGTACAGGGTGTTGTTTAAAGAAAAAAATTGTCAAAGGAGTTTTGTTGATAATAGCATGGCTATAGACCACTGCAACTGAATCAAAAGTAATGTATGCACTACTTTAGAAGGTAACTCAAGTTTTTTTTTTTTTTTTTGCCTCAGAGTTTGAGCCTAAGGCTTCTTAACCACTGAACCACATCCTCAGCCCTTTTTACATTTCATATTGACATAGGGTCTCCCTGAGTTGCTTAGGGCCTCACTAAGTTGCTGAGGCTGGTTTTAAACTTGTGAATTCTCTTGCCTTGGCCTCCCAAGTTGCTGGGATTATAGATCAAGTTCTTTTTAATACACTTGGGATCTAAGCTCAAAATAGATTATTTAATAAAAACCTTAATTTGTTGCTATTTTGAGAGTTACTTAGACCTCTAGTGCCATTATGAGGATTAGATATTCGATTGATGCAGGAGGCAGCATGGTACTGGTGCTTTGGTCTTCTCTTGCTCCTAATCACTCAGCTCTACTGAATTTCACCTATTCTGGATTAATAGAAACTAAGAAAATTTAAACATAGATGCTCCTTGGATACCATTGTTAAACAAGTTTTATAATTGATAAGGTCATTTTGTTCTGATAGGTTTACAGAGAGACCTAGAAGCTGGTAGAAAAAGGTGTAGGCTATGGAGTCAGGTTGTTTAGTCCTCCATTTAAACACAAGTGCCTTTGGGTGATTTAGGCAATTTCCTTAAACCTGATGTTCTCCCTCTGTCAAATAGAGATAAAGCCTAGCTCATACATGCCATAATCCACGTAAAGTTCTTCGCACACAGTGAGTGCTCAGGGTTACAGACTGTGCCTAGAGGAAATGCTGTTTCCTAGAGTAACGGCTAGGAAGGCACACTGATCAGAGATTCAACTCTGAGAACTCCTGGGTCACAATTTTTCCTTGTTATTGGTCTCAACTCTTTGACAAGGATGTGTTTTCTTTCTTTCTTTCTTTCTTTCTTTTTCTTTCTTTCTCTCTTTCTTTTTTAATTTCTTTATTTCTTTTTTTGTGGTGCTGGGGATTGAACCCAGGGCCTTGTGCACAGTGAGGCAAGCCCTCTACCAACTGACCTATATCACCAGCCCCGACAAGGACGCATTCTAAGGAGAGACTGGAAAGCCAATAGTCCTTTTTGGCCTGCCAAGGGGGCCTGTGTGGGATTGAGGGACATCTCTGAGGCTCTCTGGGTTGTGGCATGGATTTTTGCCACTGAACAGGGTGCAGCTAGTGTGGATCTGAAGCTCTGAGGTCTCTGGTGAGGGCCTGGTTTTGTTAAGAGAATCTATAGGTACCTAATGTTGATTAGATCACACAGTTAGTTGGAACACATATTGCCTGAGGGACTGTTTTAATCACACCCAATTTACAAGTTACAAAAAGGCTTTATGGCTGATCATAAATAAAAACTAACAAGCTGGGGGATGGGTGCTACCAGGGCATTAGTATAAAACCGTTTTCTCAATGTGTATGGAAAAGTTGAATTTTAATTCAGACCTGGCTTGACTTCTATCTGCAGCTCAGCAGCGTTAGGAAAATTATCTCAGTACACTTCCTTTGTCATACATGAAAGGAATTGAACCCCTCTTGTCAAATCGTTACAGAGGAAGTTAGGTGAACTAAGAAATTCAGCAGCAAGCTGGTCCCCTGCTTTCCTCGCCCCTTGCTCCTAAGCTCTGCTTTTCAAGCCTGAATTTAGCTCTGAGTTTGCTGGCAGTGGAGGCAAAATCAAACAAACAACATCCCTCACCCCTGCCTTTTAAAAAGCCAGTATATAATAGAAGATTAAACAATTGTCATCAAAGGCCATGGCTTTGAATTCTTGAAAATTTGTCCTTAAGCTTCCTTATAGAGAAGAAAAAAAATGTATAATGTAATGGACACTTACATTAATATAGATTTATGGAAGACACATTTGGTGATTTCTTGTATCGACCTTCTTTAAAAGCTGAGGCACAAACATTAAATCTTAATTTAGTGAAGGCATTTCTAAAGGAAGCTAAGATGATTTGATCTGAAAACATTACTTTTCAACAGCATAATCGAATGCAGGAATAGAATTAGAAATACTGAAAGTTGTAGATACTTGAAGTGACCTTTAAGTTTGTTGAGTATGAGTTCTCTCAAGAGATTTTTTGGCAAATGCTTGATTACAAGGTTGATCACAACCCTCATGTAATTCATGTGCTACCTATTCCTTCAGCAGATGGAGGTATTCTGAGTTTGGTGGCTCTGAGACCAGGTTCTCTTACTGTGTGCACTAGTATAGCACAATTATTTTGAGAGTGTAGATTTTAAAAAAGATTTACATTTAGGTCCATGGGTGATTTTTGACAATTGAGGTTGGATATGCTGCACTTGGCAAGACTTTAACCAGACTGTTAATTTTATTTCAATTTTTATTCATGTTATAGTCGGAGAAGGATGGGTTTGTAGCCAGATGGAACTAGGTTTGAATTTCTGCCTCTGCCAATTTCTAGCCCTGTGACCTTCAAGTTAATTCCTTCACTTTCTCTTCCTGCAAAATGTGGAAAACTTACCTTGCAGACTTTGGTGATAATGAAAGAAAATATTTAAAATAAATCAGAGCTATGAGCATAGTTCTGAGTATCGAGATGTAGATTTGGAAACTTCTTTTGGTTCTTTTACAATCTGATGCTTCATCAGAGATGAAATATGAGCACAAGGCTATTCTTTTAAGACAGGTTATACATGGAATGGCAGACTCCTTTCTTTTGATAACTCTGCTGAATGACTCTCACCTTTATTAAGAAAGTTATCACTTTAATGGCGTATAAATTCATCCCAAAAATGAAAAGCTTGGATGAAAAAGTAATTATTAGGTAGCCAACCATGGTTGACCCATTGTCAGTGTTATAAATAAAATTTATCTAGATTTATTAATCTATTGGCTATAACATTGTGATGGTAAATGAGTCTGATTTATATATCATTTATATTTTTTTAAAACCATTGCCAAGATTAGTAACTGAATATTTTAGAATAAACTTTAACTTAGTAATTATCAGTCAAACTAATTCCAGACATGTAAAGTGTTGGTGTTTTTATTAATAGAGAGCTAACCTGAATAGAAAATTAATTTATTTGAAATTTACTCATTTGATCTTTAAATGTTGTCAGCTCTATTTTAAATTTTGAAAATATTTTTAATGTGAAGCCTTTTTGTACTTGCATGTCTTTTATATATATAGACATACATATATATTTATTTGTTCTAATTAGTTATACATGACAGTAGAATGCATTTTGACACATCATACATAGAGTATAATTCCTCATTCATCTGAGTGTACATGATGTAGAGTTACACAGGTCATGTAATCATATATGCACATAGGATACTGATCATTCCTACCCCTACCCCCTTTTTAATCTAAGAGATCATTCCTGGCACAGAAGCATTAAATTTTTCCATTTTAAAAAATGGACCTGGACACCTGCAAGTTCAACGATCCACGACTATTGATTCTTACGAACATTATGTTTTGAGAAGATTAAAATTTGGGCAGCTGAGCTAGTTCAGGTGCATAAGCAAAACAGTGGGAGGGAGCTGTAAGCTGTGACAGGGGCCAAGTCACTCCAGAAGCTGGTTATAGTGCCTGGTCAATTGTCCTTAGGAAGATTGCATTAAGAACCTAGTTGAAGTTCCAAGGCTGTAATTCACATGGATTGGGAAGTGTTTCTTGCTGATAGTTAAAGTGGGGGGTGGGGATGTGGTCACCTGGGCAGAAGGTAGACATGGGTGTCTAAGCTTGCCTGGAAGCAAGCAGAATGGAGGCTGTGGGATCTGTTGGATAAACACATCTGATTTACCTAGCCCAAATGGGGCCCTACCCGGTGGGTGGAGTCCACAATGTATGCTGTCAAAATGGTTCACACATTCAAGGGTAGAGAGTTGGGAATCCCTGTGGAAAGGGAGGGCCTCATGAAACACCCCTTTTCCCAAGAGGGCAGATTGCTTTCTGAGACTAAGGACCACTGACACTGGACCTAGGAGGTCATCTGAGTGGCAGCTCTGATGGCACTTCCTTGGAAATAACTGCATTTATAAGGACCGTTGTGTTCTGTTATTGTTGTTTTCTTCTTTCATTTCTGTTTGCCATTCCAATTTCCTTAAAAAAACCTAACATAAGGTTTTGCAGTGATTTTTTGAGTATTCACTACAAAAGCAAATATAAACGTCGATCCATAACCTCATGTATGCAATTTCAGTTTTATTTTACACTACCTACCTAGAAGTGCTTGGGGCTTCTCTTCTGCCAAAGTGACATCACCTTTGTCACTTTTGGCAGGACTTCTACAGCATGGAGTTGAGGCAGAGTTCTGAGGGCCTCCTGCTCTGCTGGGTACCTGGGTCCTTGTGCCCCCATCTGGGCAAGCACAGACCACAGACTTCACTGGTGGTGCACCATGTGTGGGCTGCGGGATCTGCCTGCTATTTGGTGCCATGCCCAGGGATTGGGATTTTCCCCTACAGTCTAGCTAGTCTGCAGCCAAGGAACATGGTCCAGGCCTTCCTTCTCTGGAGTCTGACAGTCTTCTCAGTGCAGGGGTCCTCTCTGACCTTCAGCCTTCTTGCTGTTGAAAAACTTCCCAGGGAATTAAGTTTTTATCAGATAAAGAAAATTATTTTCCCTCATGTTTCTACCCTAGAGAGTGTGTGTCTTAGGTTTTTAGAATGTAAGACCTGTAGAACCTCCCAGGCAATTTTGGGCATTCTGCCCTGTTATATCCCTCCCCTAAAATAATGAATTCCAGAGTCAATTATTTACTTAAATAGAGAGAAAAGAATGGGGAGACTATTCATGGGGGAGGAAAAAAAACATAGATTAATATCCCAAATGTACTTTTTTAGTCAAATATATATTAAGGAAAGGTGGTTTGGCTGCTTCATCTGTTTGGATCAGAGATCTGGTCCTTTTTTCAAATTTAATTATTATTTTTTTTGTATTAAATATTGAAACCAGGAACACTTTACTATTGAACTATATCCTAGTTCTTCTTTTTTTTTTTTTTTCCTGACACAGGGCCTCACTAAGTTGCCCAGGCTGGCCTTGAACTTGCCATCCTCCTGCCTCAGCCTCCCAGGTTGCTGGGATTGCAGACATGGGCCACTGCACCTGGTTTAAGTCCACATCTGTATCCATTCCTGAATTTTGGCCAGTTCACAATTTCATGCAAGATACAATCCAGGTTATTCTGATAATTACTGAACCCTGTGCCTCTTTTCCAGAGCAGCCCTTGAAACAACTCTCCTCGTGTTCACTTACTATCCCTCCACTCCTGGGAGTAGCAGGGGCAGGCAAGGAGAGAGTGGTGGTGTGTTCAGCTGAGTGTGGGTGGGGAGTGCAAGCAGAGTGGAGCTGAGAGACACCTGGTGGGCAGGAGATGGTATTTTCCTTTGCAGATTATGCTCCAATCCCCAATCCCCAGAGGTTTGCAGATTTTCTTTACCTTAGGAATCAGAGCTAGTTAAATTGACCAACTTAACAATCTAAATTTTAACCCTGATTGTGCCTTGAACAGAATCATAGATGCTTAATTAATTTTCCAAGAAGGACATTTCTAAATTATTTTTTCTTTTTGTGGTATCAGGGATGGGACCAGGGCCTCAAATGTTAGGCAAGTGCTTTATCAGGGAGGTTCACCCCCAGCTCTGAGTGGTTTGATTTAAGAAGGTCAATAATCTATATTTCTTCTGCTGCTTCTATTCTAGGCTTTAGGAAAACATTATTTTTTTGTAACCCATTGTTACATTAGGAAAGCCCATGGAGTTTTACTGACCTGTTAGCTGTCAGAGGAGCAGATTGAAATGAATCTTAAAATATTAAAATTTTAATTCTAATAGAGCTAATAATATCTTTCCTTTGTAATTGGTGAATTCGTTTCAATTCTCATGTTTTCAAGTTGAGTTATAAATGGAGCTTTTTGCATCACAGCATTTAACATCTAATTCATTTCATTAAAGGTTAATTCATTTTCTGCTACAGAATATTGCTTTACCTCTTTGTATTGGTTACAAGAATAGCTTAGTATAGAAAATTACAAGCTGGTTGATATAAAGAAGAACAGGAAACCATATCAAAACAAATCAAAGTTCCATGTTGCAGTTCTTAGCTCTCAATTGTTGTGCATTTGATTGTTTTGTGTTGCAATAGAAACTTTTAATTTATGGTACTTAAAAAAAGATTTAGAATCTGCTTATAAATTTCTCTGGGATTTAGTTATGCCTTTCTAACCTCTGAGTTTGAATGTGATCATTAGACTGGACAGTTTGTTTCTGTGACAACAAAACATTTTGGGCGACCAGATTAAATTGGTAGGGCAGACTCAGGGCACCAACAACGTGATGCTGTAGCCAGGACTCTATAAATAAAAACAAACAAGGGGAAGATAAAAGACATGCTAAAGTGCTCTTTCCCAGGCTTGAGATAACAGGAATGTTGATCAATATGTGAAAACCATAATACTGCATTAGGCTTCAATTTTATTTTCACTTGCCTATTGAACATACCTTAGAGCCAGATGGGGAAGTGAATTTTCTAATGAGTGATATGAAATATTTATCAAAGCTAAATTATAATACAAGTTTGATCATAAGCCAAATAGTTGAAGTATATCAAGTCTCTGCTTTAAAGAAATACAGCTGGATTTATGCATATGATACATTCATTGCTGGATATTAACAATTGAAGAATTGGCCATTGACCTAGAATTTATTTCTAAAGTATTGATTAAAGAGGTCTGCACTTGGGCTTTTGACCACCTCTTATCAGGCAGGCATAAAATGTTAGGTTTCCTGTGTTGGAGTTCATTCATGGATGTGAATGTCAAGGATCTATACATAGGAGATCTCAAATGTATATCAACTTGCAAAACAGTGGGGCTATTTGTGGAATAGTTATTATCCTACACATAGTATTCAGCACTTATTAGGCATTCGTGTTTTGGTACTGCCACACTGAGCTTTCATTTTGTCTTAGAATCACCCTTTGAGGTACATAAAGGTTTGTCTTTCTTTTACAGAGCAGACAGACTTGCAGAGCAGGATGCTTGTGCTCTGAGTAGCCAAGTGTTGTCCAGGCTCCCCATTCCTGGGAAGGGGAACAACTTGGGTTGTGATCTCTGCCCTTCTGGCTATGGCCCCAGGGCTTCTCCACTGTAGCAGAGCAGAGCTTTCACTATCCACGAACATGGTTGGTCTGTACGTTTATGACATCCTTTTGCAAGACATATTACTATCTATTTTAGTTTTATTTCATCCTTATGATAAAAGTGATTTTTTTGGAGGGGGGCATTGGGGATTGAACTAGAAGTAACTGAGTCTTAGTGGTGCATTTGTGAGGTTACACAGTGTGTGACAGAATGATAGACACTTAAGCTGAAGTCACATACACAGATTTCATTTCTACAGCATCCCGAATGTCTTTTATTCCCCTATGTCCACTTTTCCATGATGTGGTCATTGTGATTCCTGGGCTTATACCATTAGAGACTTCTCAAACAGTCTCAAACCCACAATCCAATAAGATCACAAAAAAGTGTTTGTTTTTCTTTTCAATGCTACTTTAAAATAGTATTCCTATTATTGAGAGAGATGATTGTTCTAGAACAAAGAGCAATACTCCAGCTTTTTTTAAATGAATGAAGCACAAAAATCGCCTGATAAATATGGAAACAGTAAAAATCCCTCTTTTTCTTTAAAAAATGGGAGTGGCAGGAACCATGGTATATATTTCTGCAAACTTGTTTTCTAAGCACATAGCAAATGGCTAATAGTGATTGTCCTCTACCTTATAGGATTGGAACAGTTTTTTTCCATTCACAATTATAAAATGCAGTGGTTCTTTTGGCAGAATTCTGTTAAACATGTTTTTTTTTTTTTTTTGGAACCGGGGATTGAACCCAAGGGTGCTTAACCACTGAGCCACATCCCCAGCCCTATTTTGTATTTTATTTAGAGACAGGGTCTCACTGAGTTGCTTAGGGCCTCGCTAAGTTGCTGAGGTTGGCTTTGAACTCCTGATCCTCCTGCCTCAGCCTCCCGAGTCGCTGGGATTACAGGCATGCGCCACTGCGCCCAGCTAAACATGCTTTTTACATAAATTATTTTGGTAAATTTATTTAGTAAAGGAAACTGTTTCACATATTGGTTTTTTAATGCATTTGAATCTTTTATTCTACAACACAAGCAACATAAATACAATATCTTTTAAAATATTTTCTCTTTAGAATTTTCATTTTTCACCTCAGATAAAATGTACACAAAATACACTTGCAGGCTTGCTTACAGAGACCTGGTAAACAGTGAAAAGGTATCAAATCAAACAGGTATATATCAACATATAAATGAGGTTGGTTCTCAAGTTTTTTTTTTTTCTAACGTAAATGTGAACAAAATGACTAAGAAAGCAAAACAAATTATACTTCTTTGACAAGGCCTTTGGAGAGAACAAAAAGCTTCAAGGCTCCTGGTGAGTGGGGTTGGATGGATAAATTTTGCATTTTACAGGTAAAATGGCACACTGACTCAAATCATTATGGCTATACCAAGCTTCATTTACTTATAATTTTTAGTGAAAATAAGTTGATTCTTTGGTATAATGCAAGAAGGGATAAAAGGACCCACACTACCCACTGGCTTTATCGAATGATAGATGGGAGTAGGGTAACTGTTTATAATGTAATTTATTTAAATTGATTCCTTTTAGAAAAGCAGAAAAGCATCTTGAATAATAGTCTTTTGGCATGATTAGGGCAATATAAAGATTTTGTTTTTAGCTCCCCTCCCCCACAAAAAAATAACACAAACCAAGCAACAAATATAACCTTTCCCTCTAGGCACCTCCTCCTGCCCATCATGCCATACCTGGGTAATTCTACCATGTGGTTTCAACCAAAGTGAAACCCAAAATATCAAAAGCACTCATCTTTGTTCAGCTTTGCCTACTTAGTGGGAAACCAAACCAATTATTTATTTATTTATTTACTTACTTATTTACTTACTTATTGTAAGAGATAAGCACTTGCAACAAGTTAAAGAACTGCAGAGGGAGCCATAGCAAGCAGCTTGTGCATCATCATGAGGTAGCCATGGATGATCACTGGTGGCTTGTAGCATCAGGGGCTTCTGCCTCCTTAATTTTAAAACAAAACCTAGTATTTTACATGCTCGTTCAATAGATTGGCTTTCAGATTCCACCCTTCAGTTTTTGGCACCAGTTGATAAAACAGTTTGAGTATAAATTATTTCTAGAGATTGATTTTTAAATTAAAATTCAATCAGTTATTAAAATAATGCATAAATAAGAGAAACTCTCCAATTATTTCCATCTACAGAGGCAATACTTGATTTCATTAATACTGATATGTTTTTTGATCTCACTAACTCTATACCTATGATTACTACTTTCTATTCATACAATCATCTAAATTAAATTATGTCGGGGTATCTATTAAACAGAAGTCTTTATCGGAACTTTATTGAATTGGTAAGAATTATGTATAATCAATATAGTTTTATAAGTGAGTGATGATTTTAAGGTCCTTATTTTTTTTCCTCTTGAATCATTCACTCTGGTGCTGACTTTTTAATGGAAAAATAATTTCTAAAGCTCATTAACTGAATAAAGAGTTAAAAGGTAAACTAAGGCCCCATCTATATTTGAGTTAACATAATCTCATTGTATTCCTAAAGAACACTGATTCACTTTTTCATTTTCCCAGCATTTGGAAGTTAAGATAATGAATATGGTCTCCATTTTGCAGGTCATGCCCACAAACACATATTTACTGAAAAGTCACAATAGGCACACCTACCGCTCAAAAGGGAGTTGGTTCATTTTGCAAATTTCCATGAAGCCATTTGGTAGACTCTTTGCAGATACATATGAAATTAAAATACTAATTTATAGCAGACAGTTAAGTGAAAGATGGAGGACAGCAAATAGTGCCACGTCTTTCTGAAACGCTGATGTTCCAATGACAAAGGTCAGATGTAAAACAACTGGCAAGGGAGCAACTACTCAGAAACCTCTGTGAGCCAGGAGCCAAGGCTGGAATGGAGCCAACATGGAAACATCTCATTACAACCACAGGGGAAGAAATGCAAGTACGACATCCTTCAATCACTTTCAGTACAAGTCAAAGGGTCAACATGAAACAAGCGATCATTCGTAAAATCAGTGTTTCTAAATACAAAGACAAGAAGCTTAGACATATCACTGTTCCATGGAACTTATACATTCATTGTCTTCTAGCATGTAAAAACCAATGGTTGGTATAAGAAAACTGGAAACTCAGGAGACTGAATAGGAATGTTGCAGATAATCCAACCCCAAGTTGTCTGCCCAAGGGTAAGTTCAGGTTTTCTCTAGTGCTTGATAAGTCAGGCTGATCTTAAAGTTAGGAGTTGGAAATTTGTTCATGGCAGTGATTCTCCAAGAGTGGTCTCCAGAGAAGCAGCACTGGCCTTACCTAGGAACTTGTTAGAAATGCACATTTCCAGATGGATTGAATCAGAAGCTCTGGGCAAGGGCCTAGAAGTCTGTGTTTTAACATCCCCCCAACCATGATTCAGACGTGTGCTAAAGTTTGAGAACTACTGTTATTAAGATATAAGAACTAGAAAAGCATTGATTGAGCTGCCAGGACAGGATTAACAGGACAAGTAGTTCTCTTGGTTGAAAAGGAAGGAAGGACCATAACTGGATGAACCTTCCAGTAGTGAGTGTACTTCTGACACTAAGATAAGGTTGGTCAGTCCCTCCTCCCTGGAACCTCTGTGTGCTGTTATACAAAGATACAGAGAAAGGGTTTTGTAGGGTGCCGGTGGTATGGTAATGCTTTTTCTCTAATCAATAAGTGGTGCCACTGTTGATAAGGAAGTTGAACCTTATTTTCAACTGAGTTTCTTCTAGACAATTTCTGGGAATATTCTTTTGTCTGTCTTCCCTAAAGGAGTATTTTTTATGTTTTTGGAAATATAAATGGTGTAACATTCCAAAATCTTATTACCTCTACATCAAATACAAAACGACGATACAGCTAGAAGAAGGGAATCTGCCAAACAAAGAAACAAACAAATGCATGTTTTCTACATTGTTCTATGTGAATAAGGAGAACATTGTTTTGAGAAGGCATAATTATAAATCAAGTTCTTTACCAACTTCATAAATCTTTCCCAATATTAAGCTCATATTTTTTTAAAAAAGTGCTCAAAAAAACTCTTTTGCTTCTCTAAGGCCACACTAGATCCCGCTGGGCTCACCTAAGTGGTACCCAAACACATTTAGGTTTTCTTCTCAGTTTACTGCAGGACGCTGTGGTTTTTGCCTGCTTTCCTGTTTGTAGAGCAAGTACAACTATTGAGGTCATATGGCACATGGTTGCTATGGATACCATCCTGATGCCCTCAGTACCTGGATCTTTAAATAATCTGGTTTCCAGTTGCTTCTTCAGAGAATGTGCGTTTTGAAAAATAGTTACTTGCATATTCCCGAATTTTGATGCTGACTTACAAATTTAGCACTTCTCAGAGAAGCAAGGAGAGAGGCACTGCTGGCTTCAGGGCACTTTATTCTTAGTTGGTTAAATGGTATTTAAAAGGTTTATGAATTATGCATGCCATTCCAGACATAGCCTGCCATGTTTTTCTGCATTAATAGCTGGCCATGAATAGTATTCCATCATTTCCATCTAACTTAGTGGGCTTTCTAACACTAAATGTTTGCTTTAAAATTGAAGTTTAGATTTTGATTTTCTTTATTTTCAAACACTGATATGTTTGAAACGTATATGACCTTCTATATAGAAACACAATTTTAAAAATCTTACTTAAAAAAAAGATCTCCATAACATCCCAGCCAGATCTGGGATATCAAGCAAATATTCTTGGTTGAACTGCCCAATTTCTTGACTCTCTTTCCCGCCAGAGTTTCCTCCACACACTTAGAGTATGTGGAAGTATGCTGGGGGAAGAGTATGCCCTTTCAGTAATACTTCTTTTGAAACCAACTTTGCCTTTCACTTGTTGGGAAAATTTCTGAACCTCTCAAGATGTGTGCTCTCATCTGAAAAAAGGAGAAAAGCAATACCTATTTTGTAAGGCTACTATAAAAACTAAATATAATAAGGTGAAGGTCCACACTCACAGTGACACTCACAGTCACTTCCTCCCTGCTGTTTGTCACCTCCTACTGTTATCAGTTCTAAATAAAGGCCTTCATTCTGTTCAGTCTGATGGGATTGACACTGATGGCGTTTCCTTTCTGAGAAAGAAAGACTGCCCACACATGCACTGCTCTGGTGTACTTGGGGAGACTCTCCATGGACTGTATGAGCCTTCTGAAAACAATAAGAACAAGAAGCCTAGTGATCCTTGTACCAGGCTATCTCAAATCAGAGGTACCAATACATTCTACTATCATGTATAACTAAAAAGAACAAATAAAAAACCAGGTTATTTTGAATTATATTAACATTTTGTCATGCTCATTTTAAAATAATTTAATCTGAACTGTTTATATATGATAGCATCTGCCTGAGTCCTTATTGGTCTGTCATTAAATAGCCTAAAAATGGAAAAAAAGACTTTCCAGTTCAGGATCTGTGTAGCATGTGTGAGGTCCAGGGTTTGATCCCCAGCACTGCAACAGAAAACAAAAACTCCAGACCTGATGGGGACATCAGGAGCTAGGCAAGGCTCTATGAATGATTTATTAGCTCCCCATCACCAAAACTGATTGGTAGGGAAAACTCTGGCAAAGAGTGGGAGTATCTGACTGGGCTGTCAATCAGTGATTCTCTTATACTTGGTGATTTCCAGATGTTTGTTTCATGAATCACACTTTACCACACTCTAAGGAAAGAGAATTCTCAACCTCAGGTAATACACTTCTGCAGTAAATACAGGTAATTAAAAGCGATGTGTGAAATCTTGTTCTGCTTAGATCTGTACATACAATGCTAATGCCCATGTTTAAATTCAGAAGGCTGCCTTGACCTTGACCGTAGACTGCTGCCTAAAAAGTGATTGTGAGAAGAAAAATACCTGCCACTTTCAACGACTGTGGGAGGGAATGTAGGAAGAGAGGGTCAAGGGGGAAACGGTGATACCAGGAAAGGTGTGAGGGACTGACTGTCTTGGGAAGAGGTCATTGTCTACCATGAGTTCCTAACTCCCTCTCATTCTTCTCCATCCCTTGAAGTCCTACTCAAAGGGACTTTGCATCAGACAATGTCCTCCTTGAAGACGGTACACAGCCCTGGCAGGTATTGCTGCTGGGACTTTACTACTTCCTTGGCTGAAATCCGAAGGGGATTATATAGCTCTGGAGCTCACAGGACATTAGGCTTGGAGCTGGGCTTATGAGCAAAGCGGAACTTGGTATGGGGTATCCACAAGATGATGGGAAGGTACCCCAAGCCATACAATACCGTAGGTAAAGAACTGAATATACTTCCTCATCTTTTTATTCTTATGGCCCATAATCAGGCTGGCACAGAACAGCATTTAGACTCAGTATTGGGGAAACTTATTTTCATGAGTTAGCCTTTGATCTCATAATAGCTACCTATGGGAGAATTAATTCTGATTTCCAAACAAATATACTTCTGTCACATGAAAGACTGGCTTCCTTTGAATTTTTGTTTTAATTTTTTTAAGCCAGGGGAGCTCTATCACTGATCTATATCCCCTGTCCTTTTTATTTTTTGAGAGAGGGTCTTGCTAAATTGCTGAGGCTGGCTTCAAACTTGTGATCCTCCTGCTTCAGCCTCCCAAGTTGCTGGGATTACAGATGTCTGCCAACATGCTTGGCTGAATTTTTATACTTTACGAAAAGTTGCTATGTATAAGCCTGTGGTAAGTGCTCTGATTTTTGTACTCTGCTGTACTGAAACTTTTCACCCCAGTAAATTGAAGACTACTTATAGGCTCATAAAGGAGAACTGAACCCCAGAGAAGTCACAAAAAGAAACAAAACAACCATGGTGAACTGTTTTTGTTTAGGAGGGGGGGTCTCTACCCAACTTTCAAGTCCATTTACAAACTATAAAAATTAAAAGTTATGGATAGAACACAGCTCACTGCTATCCTAGCAATTCATTGCCTATTAAATAGCAATGTTAAATGATCTCTTCCTAAACTTGAATTGTTGTGCAAAATGAGTAAAAATTGAAGGCAAAGAATGTTTTGTGGAACCAGAAGATTCTGTGATGATTTCTAGATAGCATAGTGGATAATGAGCATTTCTTTTTGCTCACTTAAATAAGTTAGAGAACCTTGCCTTGCTCTTCACCTTGTAGATAACTACATAATTCTCAAGAAGGGCAAAACTTATGAATACTACCACTGGATAAAGTTTCAATCCATTTAAAATGTGTATTTCAATACTGAAGAATTGATACATTAATACATTTTTAGACACTGAGGAATAGCCATGTATGTGATAACAAATTCTATAGTCTAGAATGTAAAAGTGGGCTTGATTGAAAAGGTTCATTCATTATTATAATGTAAGACATATAAAATATACCAGTGTGAAGGGCTGGGGTGTGACTCAGTGGTAGATGTGTGCTTAGCATGACATGACTTAGGCCCTGGGATTAATCCCCAGCACCAGGGGGAAAAAAAGAAAAAAATTATAAAAAGGGTTTCACATTATTTTTCTAACACTTAGGAAAAGAACTGTCCGCTTAAATATTGGTATGAATAAAGAGACTTTAAATTTACTTGCTAGAGGGAATTTAAATAGAAAAAATTTATCTGCTAAACTTCATTGTGTCCCCTTCCCATTGTTTTACTATCTTCTGAGATTAGAGCTTGTGTAACTGAAACCATGACTGAAACACATGATTGTTGTGTCATTTTCAGATCTAAAATGATTTCATCATCATCCCCTTTCCCACCCCTGCCGGCTGTCTCCCTATTCCACACTTCCTGCCCCCTTCCCTGAGAAATCTGCTCACTGATTGGAGGACTCTGAGTTCCTTTCCTCCAAGGGTATTGATATAAAATGAGTTGCATTTTAGTATTTTGTTCTGTTAAAAACCAAGTGTTGTACCTTGCATTCAGATAATTGTGGGGCATAGAAATATCTGTGCAACAAAAAACTAAGGCACCATTTTTTTTTTCTTTCCTGCCTTGGGAGCAGAAGCAAAAACTAATGGGACAGGCAGGGTAGCTGGTCAGTCTTATGTCTCATGACAATAAATGCATTGGCTAATCCCACTGGGTGCTTTGTGGTAAAGGCTGCCAATCCACAGACTCCAAACCCTGCTAGGAAAGTTTTCTTGCTTTAGAAACAGAGAAAGGCACAATAGTACCTTTAAATGGGGAAGTTGGTGCGTAGTAACCTGAACATCTTAACAACTTGGGAATGATGTTGAAATGTTCTGGAATATTTTACAGCAGAAGTCATCTCTCTCTTGCTTATGACACTGAAAAATATATTGTTTGTAGCTGTTTCCTTCTCAACCAAACCCTCAGTCATAGTACAGATTTTCTTCCAATTACTAATGTCTGGTACTAGATATCTGAGGGTTTATATATCAGCTTGACTTACCAGCAGATATTTTCTTAGAAATTGCATTTATTTTAAAAAAGATGGATCTAAGGAGTGGTCCTTGAAAAAGACCCATTTGGGAACAAAATTGCAAGCACAAACTCTTGGAAATAAACTAAGATTTAGAAATGTATCAAGGAATGTAGACTCTTCTGTAATAATGTGCAAAATCAGAGGATCACTGTGTCACTTGGATACCACCTAAGACATCCAGAATAATCCAGATAAGTTAGGGAGTGGTTGGAAAGGATTTTTTTTTTCTTTACATTAGGTAACACTGTTCTTTGAGACCTAGTTTAAGTGTGGCAAATACTATCAGCTGGATTGGCAGGCAGACTGTGAACCAGGCAGACTGTGAACCTCTATGGTATTTCCTTGGGGATGGAATAAGAGTCTTCTACACAATGATGTCATAGACACGGCCCACTCTGCCCAGCCATTCTCTCACAGCTTGGCGAACTCTGATGTCTGTCACATGACAGGTCAGCTGACTGATGCATGGGAACACTGCTGGCTGGAGGGCAGTGAAGGTCTGGTCTGGAAGGATCTGAATCTGATTGAGAACTGTTAGCACCATGTTGGTCCATGCCTAAGAGAAAGGATTGAAGAGAATTACTGGTTGTCTCAAAGTTTCATTTGATAATGTGGTTAAGCCCTATCAATCTATAAATGGGTTTCATCAGGATTTAGCTATGATATGCTATGATATGTGAGTCTCTAATAATTTAAAGTGCCTATAATAAACTGTGTTTTTTAACTACACGTCTGGAAGGATAAGCAGAAACTAATAATATTAGGAATATTTTATTTTCAGTTTTTGCAAACTTCTAAAATCTTAGTTTTTTTTTTAAATCTAAGAAATACCTTGCCTTCTCATAATGGAATTTCCATAGACCATATGCTATTTTTAATCAGTAGTCTTGTGTAACAACAAGATTACTTGGGATAGTTCTGTCTTGATTGAAGGTAACTTCTAAAATTAAGCAAAACCCCCAACATGGAAACTCTATTAAGATATGATTTGCCAAGAAAGGCATCTGATCAAGAATAACTATACATCTCAGTGTGACTGAATACTTTCAAATCTTTTTCCTTGGCCAGGCATGGTGGCACATGTCTGAACTCAGAAGGCTGAGGCGGAGGATCTTAAGTTCAAGGTTAGCCTCAGCAACTTAGTGAGACCCGGTCTTAAAATTACAGGTCTGGGGATACAGCTCAGTGGTAGAGTGTCTTGGGTTCAATTTCCAGTACCCAAAACCCAAACAAATAAAACTAGGATGATTTTTTTTCAAAGTCCCCTGAAGAATGGAAGGAAGGATAGAAAGACTGGATGTGAAAACAAGTCATTGGTACAAAATAAGATTTCCTTTTCCTTTTTCCTTTACATAATGTCTGAGAACTATGGAATTCCTTCAGTACTATCTTCAAATGACAAAGGACTCAATGCCAATTAACTTATAAAGTTAAATGCCATCAACTTTCTAAGTTTTAGCTTCATCTTCTTTATGCAAATATGTTGCTAATTCTCAACGTGTGTTGCAACATGTAAAACCAGTTTCTGAAATTATCTGAGAATAAAATTTCAGTTTCACACTGACTGTTTGATACAGACAGATCCTCCATCTCAGTCTCTCCTGGTCCTCTCACCTTGAGGTAAATGGGTTTATATCTCCTGTTGGTTTCTATCAAATCTCAGAATGTACGCCTGCCCTCCAAGGGGGACCCATCTGGTATTTGAAACCCAGCCCCCTCCCACATCCTCGGGCCCCCAGGGTTGTACCTGGATCTGTGCTTCTGCGTCTCTCACAGAGACACTCAGCGAGCTCCCAGTGGAGCCCGAGCGGGGCCTCTTCTCCTGTCGCAGCAGCTCAGGGCCAGCACTGAAGGAATGGCGCATTTGCCCTTGGTCCATCAGGTGCTGGGGGCGCTGGAGCAGCGGGGAGTCTTGGCCTCTGGGACCCAGTGGCTCCCCCTTCTTGTCCCCCTTGACGTCCTTGGGGAAGGGGGGCAGGTTGTGCTGCTGTTTCCTCTTTTTGTACTCGGTCATCAGCTTGGAGATGGTTTTGTCGGCCGCCATGGTGTAGATCTTGTTGCCTGCGTTCTCCCACCACTCCTTCTTGCGGCTGGGGTCCTTCTTCTCCACCTTGGGGCTGGGCGGCAGCAGCAGCAGGTCCCCACTGGCCCCCCGCAGGTTCAGCATCTCGCCCAGGTGCTCCCGGGACTGACTGCGGTCGTCCTCGGAAGGCGTGTCTTTCCCGGAGAAGCCGCCCGTGGACGGGGTGGACGACTCGGACTGGAAGGAGGGCAGGATAAAGAAGGGGTCGCTCCTGCAGACCGGCGCCTCCTCCGCGCTGCTCTCCAGGTCCAGGTGCATCTGGATGTAGTTATTGCACAGCTCCATGCACAGCTTGTGCAGCCGCTTCACCAGCCACACCCAGTCGGCGTTGCTGACCGGCTGCACGCTGAGCGAGGGCATCCGCGCCCGCCACTGCCTCTTCTCCTTGCCCCTCGGGGGACTGACCTGGGCGGTCTCCTCGAAGATGTCTTCGTCCTCGGATGAGCACTGCTGGGAGGAATCTGTGCTTCTCTCCTCGTCCTCGAAAAGGACCTTCTTCACCTGCTCAGCAGTGATGGTTTCCTGGTTGGTGAGAACAGCGCAGACCAGCGCGTGGAAGTAGATGTTAAAGCTCATGGCAGACTGGCGGTAGAGGTTGGCAGCGCCCCCGATGCCGGACACCTTCTTCAGCAGGCACTTCAGCCCCGGGCTGGTGTCAAACTCCCGCGCTGTCCGGTAGGAGTCCAGCAGCAGGTCGAAGATGACCGCCAAGTTCTGCATGGAGATGTATCTGAGGAAGCCGGCCAGCTTGGCGTCTGGCACTTGGACAGTCTTCTCCTCTCCGGGAGAGGGACCTTTGACGAACTCTTCTAACAGGATGTCGTACAGATTCTGGAGCAAAACTTGATGAGACAGCAAGCTCACTACAATTTCCCTGAAAGAAACGCTTCAAATGAAAAAGGTCAGATTAGCGCCTTCTTGGTGATTTCAAAGCAATGCAGACATTACCAGTTTCAGAATGCCATCTGCACATTTACCAACGAAACCCCCTATATTTCAATGTCTTCCTAAAAAAGGGGCAAACTTCCATTTTAATCCTAACTAATGGAATTCCCAACATTTGTAAAAATCCAGGAGTTCTGGAATATAAGTTATGATACTGAACTAACAATTACCAAGTTTTAGGAAATAACATTTTTATACAAATTTTTTAAAATAGGTACATTTATAGGACATGACAGTGTCTTTCATAGTTGTGAATAGTAAAACATCAAATCAAGAGATTTTGAGTTCTAGCAATTTTAAGTGGCCCTTTTTTCTTTTTACTAAAGCTTTTTTTTTTTTTTTTTTTTTTTGAAATCTGATTGAAGTTTGGCTTTAAGACCCAAGTCAGTTTTCCAGGATTAAATGTTAATGCTTCATGTGCGTAGATATCAAACTTCCAAGTCTCCAGCATATCCAAGAGAGGAGAGTCAAATACTGAAAAGTTTTAATACTATTGATATTATGTGGCAAACATTAGGAAATAAATCAGTGATGTGACTGCTTCATGGGCCTTGAGTGGTCATCTGGTTTCCCTGAGTGCCTACCTGGATGGGGAGGTGGTGGGGGAGGCAAATCCTCCTTCTCAGGCCTGGGCACCCAGTAGAGGAATAATTGCCACACAGCTTTAGATGTGGGTGCTCAAATGCTTGCCAGTTTAGCCTTTTTTGATTGATTGAGTCTTGCACTAAGAAAACAATTTCAATTCCAGATACCACATATACCAAACACTTTAATTCACCGATGTGGTTTTGGGTTTGTGGTTTCCTGTTCTTTTCATTGCTTGTAGAATTTTGTGAAAATAGTTTATGCTATTATGTTGCCCACTAATTCCTATAAATGGATAATTATAAAATTATGACAACTCTTATTAAAAATATTGATTCAAAAGGTCCAACCATATTATTATGTTAATAATTTTTGCTTTATTTTGTCTCATTATCCCCTTGAATTTAGAGATTATTTTTTTATAAGTAGTAGACAGTATTTTATCTAGCAGAAAAGAATAAAAATCCTTGAATAAGTCTAAATGAATGATAAAGGGCTGTTATTTAAAAGCAGTAACTTTTTAATCTAAACACTGATTTTGACCTTTAGGCATCTGTCACTGAGGAAAAGACTTTAATCTCAATAAAGATGAAATGATCTGTTAAAGAGCTGTCACTCAAAACCAGCAACTTTTAAAAATAAATCACTTAAATTTTGTTTTAAAATATATATAGCATAACATTACTATTTTAACTATTTTTAGGTGTATAAATTAGTGGTGCTAAGTATATTCACAATGTTGCATAACCATCACCACTTACAGAACTTTTTCATTATCTCAAATAGAAACTTTGTTCCCATTACAAAAAGATGCATCATTCTCTCTTCCTTCCAGCTCTCACTTAAGAAACTTCTGTAAGTTACTTAAGGTTTGGGAAACCTGAATATGCATTCTTCTGAAACCCTTCAGGGATCACATAAGTATGGTCACTTGTCCGCTGTCCCCACTACATAGAAAAGACAAGGCAGGACCTTATTCATCATCCTGAGAAACTGTCCAGTCAGAGCAGCCCCCCAGTAAGTCTCTATAACCAACCCAAAACAACAGACCTGTCTGGGTCAAGACTGCCTGGAGGAAATGTTCTTCTTGAGAAATGGCTCCATACTTGAGCTCCACCTTCCCTAGAAGTGGGATCCCTGAACAAGGAAGTTAACTGCAGCAGTGAGTTTGATCAGCCTTCTGGAGGTATAAAACCCTCAGCCCACCAGGGTGTTCCTATTCCTTCCCTGAAGAATGGAAAGCCTGATTCCAACAAACACCCAAAGAGAGGCTGGCTGATTCAAAGCCAAGTTTGAACTGTAGTATCTTTAATTGTAGTATCTTTATCAACCAAGATGCTCTCTTTGATGCTTTAATTGCTAACTGTGCATACAGAAAAGAGAAAATTCTCTTTATTTTAGGTTTGGCTGAATGATAAATAAGAGAAAAAGAAGCAAATAATGAAGAGATAAAAATTTAGAAATGTATGGAAAAAGTGAAATATCTACGAATATGCAGCTTGTATTTATGTTGATAGGAGACAAGGATCTCAAACAAAATCAAAATCAAATAATTTTCCAATTTCTTGTACCTAAGACTTTTTTTTTTTTTTTTTTTTTGTTCTGGGATTGAACCCAGAGGTGTTTTCACAGAGCTACATCCCCACCCCCCTCTCTCTCTCTCTCTCTCTCTCTCTCTCTCTCCCTCTTTCTGAGAAAGGGTCTCACTAAGTTGCTGAGGCAGTCTTTGAACTTGTGATCCTCCTGCCTCAGCCTCCTGAGTTGCTGGGATTACAGGCATGAGCCACCTGGCATACACAAGAATGTCTACGTGTTTTCTAATTTGTTGCACCCAAGTCTTTCAATCTTTCTCAACATACTTTTAAGAAGACTGCATACCTGCTTCTGATGTAAAGTGCAAAGTAGAGCTAACCTCCAGGCTGGATAATCAACAGCTGATTGTATAACAAATGTTTGATGAAAAACATGCTAATTAATGTCAGAGAAACAGATCCATAGTAAAAGGACCTCTTAAAACTCTTAGATCATGTGCATTGTATAATGCTTGGGCTATCAATATTAAAGCTGTTTTATTTTTATTATTTTTTAACTTAGATAGCTATTTATTTAAATGCTGCAATCTGGTTCTAGGTAGTTTATTTTTCCTATGGGTAATTTCCACATGGACTTTTAAGGATGCAACTGAGCAGCATGTAACAAATGTTCTTAGGTATAACTCATCTTCCACTGTATCTTCTTCTTTTTTTAAAAGCCAAATCCAAGAATATAGTTTGATTGAGATCTCCAGTGGGATTGGCTAAGGAATTTAATATGGTTTTCTGGTTATACTTAACTAAAGTGAATATGAATAGATTTATGAGCCACGTTGATATATTTACAATCCAAATTTTAAACCAGTAACATAATATGAGGTTATGCTATTTTTATTAGGTCATGTTTTATTTATAATTTGAACTTGACCCAATATTATTTCTTTCCCCCCCTACTTTTACTTCAACAATATTTTAGGGAGAATAATTGGCTGAATTGGAACCAGAAATGTAAAAAAAAAAAAGACAAAATGTAGAAAAAGAATGGAAATTGCATAATGGATCAATGTTTAAAATGTGAAAGGATGACACAATTTTTGGTATATAACACAGACAAAAATGACTGACACTTAAAAACTGGTGGTTGGCAGTTGAGGGAGGCAGAGACTAAAATTGGGGAAGAATGCAGGATATGGGTAAAGTTCTATTTCTGAAGTTGGGTGGCAGTTACACAGTTATTCTAGTTTTTATTCATGCTTCACAACTTTTGAATATTCCATACATTCTTTTGTATGTATCAAGCACTTGACTAAATTTAACCAGCTATCTGTTGGACAAATTACTCAGAGTCTATGAATGATATCTGTCTAAGCCTATGTTGCTGTAACAAAATACCATTGATTGGCTATCTTATAAACAAATTGATTTCTCACAGTTCTGGAGGCTGGAAGTCTGAGGTTAGGGTGCTGCCTGAGTGGATCTGATGAGGGCTCTCTGGAGGTTGCAGATAGCTGACTTCTTGCTGTGTCCTCGCGGGGCAGAAAGGGGGCAAGGGAGTTCTCATGTCTCTTTCAATGGCACTAATCCCATCGTGAGTGGACCCTAATGACCTAATTTCTTCCCAGAGGTCCCACCTCCTAATACCATCACACTGGGGCTAGGGTGAAAACCCTAGGGATTTGGAGGGTTGCAAGCATTCAGCACCATCTTCTCTCCCAAATGGTAAAGGACTCAGCCAGACCTGGTTTTGATACTGGCTTTACACTTCGAGATGTGTGAGTCCTTGGCTAAGTGACTCAGCCTCTCTGAAGGTATCTTGTGAGTAAAATGTTAGTGAAAATATCTATCCCCTCATATTTTACAGATATGCTCAAATGCCTATCATTACCACTAGAGTAACAGAGTGCATCTCCAACTCTTTTAGGCAGGATGCTAATATTTTAAATGAGCAAGTTTCTTTTGGCAGGACACAGACCTTTTGGCCTCCTGACAGCAGTATCACCCATGGAGAATTTTATGTACTTTTCACTGAAACAATCTGAACTATGCCTCAAATTACAGTAATTGTCCAGGCTGACCTTGACCTCCTGGGTGCAAATACTGCCTCAGCCTCCCTCGTGGTTGGGACCACAGGTACAAGGTATTGTGCCTGACCAATAATTGTTTTATAAAAGATTATAACATGTAGTTGGTTGTTTCCACTCTAAATTCAAATGTTGAAGTCCTAACCCCTGGTACTTCAGATTGTGGCTGTATTTGGAGAAAGGATCTTTAAGGGGGTAATGAAGCCCAAATGAGGTCATTAGGGTGGGTACTAATCCCATATGATTATTGTTTCCATTAGAGGAGGATATTTGGATACAGAAACGTAGATAGGACATGTGAGGGGACACAGAAGATGGTCATCTGCAAGCGAAGATGAGAGAAGGAACTTTGCTAACACCTTGATCTTTAACTTCCTGAACTGTGAGAAAATACTTTCCATCATTGGTCACCTCGCCTGTGGTTCTTTGTTGTGGTGGCTTGAACAAACTGATACCTATGACATGTAGGAAGCTTGGTTACCAGGCTAACCATATTTAAGAAAACCTTTGCTGAAGGACTTCGCAAACGTTTTCAGAATTCTTGGACAAAGCTTGGATTAGCAAGAACTGAGATCAATGAACTTTGGTGTGCGAGGTGCCGTTTGTGTTTAAGGTTAGCTCCTTACCTTTTCTTGGTGTGGCCGTTTGGCTTCTCATCAGGAGGCAGCTCAATGATGAGCTGGCAGGACTGGGCATGATCGAAGTTGTTGGGAGTCTTGGGTGAGCACTGGGTGTCCAACATAAATACCTGCAAGGTGTACAAGGACACGGTTCAGGACCCAATGTCCTCTAATTGATCCCAACAGGGACTAGCTGGGTGGTCCTGGTGAGTTGTTTATTTTCTGCCTACTTCCTTTTTTATAAAATGAGGATAATACTTTCCTATCTGGTATATCTGTTGAATTAAGCAAAGTTAGTTATGTGTTTTACATATGCAAAGCATTAGGGTAAATAATGAACGTTGGCTGTTGGTATTGATGCTAATGATGATATCACTTGTATCACATGACAGTGGAGGATACTCTAAATAGCCAGCACTGACATTTAATATTAAAAGTAAATAAATCCGCTGGGCGTGGTGGCGCATGCCTGTAATCCAAGCGACTTGGGAGGCTGAGTCAGGAGGATCATGAGTTCAAAGCCAACCTCAGCAACTTAGTGAGGCCCTAAGCAACTCAGTGAGACCCTGTCTCTAAATAAAATACAAAATAGGGCTGGGGATGTGGCTCAGTAGCCGAGTGTCCCTGAGTTCAATCCCTGGTTCCAAAAAAAAAAAAAAAAGTAAATAAATCCATCCTTCCTCCATTCTTGCTTCCCTCCCAACCCCGCATTATCTATCATCATCCACTTATCAGAGAGATCATTCAGCCTTTGTTTTTTTGGGATTGACTAATCTCACTTAGCATGACATTCTCCAACTTCATCCATTTACCTGAAAATGCCATAATTTTATTCTTTATGACTGAGTAATATTCCATTGTGTATATATACTGCAGTTTCTTTATCCATTCATCTATTGAAGGACTTCTAGCTATTGTGAATTGAGCAGCTATGAATGAAGGAAGGATGGATTGCATAGAGGAAAGAGAGGGGTGGGATTGGGTTGGGGGGTAAGAATAATAACAGAATGAAACAAACATCATTACCCTATGTGCATGTATGATTACACAAATGCTGTGTCTCTACTTCACGTACAACCAGAGAAACAAAAGCTGTACTCCATTTGTGAACGATGAATCAAATAAATTTTTTAAAAAAGTAAATAAAAGTGGGCTATGGATTATCTCTGAATTTAACATCTATGTGGTATCATTTTATATCCATGCAGGAGTAATTAATTAGGACTCATGTCAGGACTACTGATGTGGCTGAACTACTCCATTACAGTAGCAGAAGGGACTAAAAAATACCAGAGCTCTGATCCAAATGATTTCATTTCTCCTGACTTACCACTGGAAGTAGTAGACTCTGTGTGTGTGTGTGTGTGTGTGTGTGTGTGTGTGTGTGAGTGTTTGTGTGTGTGTATGTGCTGGGGATTGAACCGAGGGCCTTGTGCTTGACAGACAAGCACTCTAAGCACTATATCCCCAGCCTGTAGTAGACTATTTTTAAGGAAACCACCTCTTTCCAAGTATAGTTAGAATTGCCAGATTATTGAATACTGGGTTATTTTAGGAGTGAATATAGGAAAAAAAAAAAAGGTTTGGACTAAGGAAGGAAGAAAGAAATATGAGGAACTGAATTCCTTCCCTTCTCTTCTTCTTCTTCACCAACAATCTTTTTCAGAAGATGCCACTGACATTTTCATATTCCTGTTGCGTGACTGGAAAGACCACTGTGTGCACATGTGACGATTAGCCAAGTGTCACAGCTTCCTGCTCAGGCACGCTAACCCTCTGGAGGATGCCCTTGATCTGAGCCAGTCTTCTTCCCACAGCCATCCACAGTTGCCAGGCTGCTGGAAGTGCCTCTCTGGTACAGTTTCACTATTCTTCTCTCAATTTCTTCAGACTGGCCAGGGATGCTTCCGAGGGACCTGTTCCCTCCCTTCAGAACCAGCAGAATCATCAGGTCCCAGGATGTTATGAAAGTGCTCAGCAGATGGTGTGAGAGGCTGACTGAAGAAGACTCTCGTCCCACTACCTGAGCGTTGCTGGGGAAAGCCCTCCAGAAGCCAGGCCCCCCCGGAAACTTCTCAACTGACTGTGTGGAGGTAACTGAGTTCCTTACACTGGTAATCAGGGGATGCTAGATTATCTGTATGCTAGGGGAAAATTTTAAGAATTCAAGCAGATGTTGTAGAGAAATGGAGCTCTTGTAATACAACCTCCAAGTCATTTCTTCCAATATAATTCAAATCTGACAGTTCCTATGCATTTGTAAAACTTTAATATTTTAAACACATACTGCACATGTATAGTCAAAAACAGCTGCCTGCTATGAACACAGTTCAAACATGCTACTATATAATGGGGTCTTTGGCTAGTAAATGATTTGGAATTAGTCCATTTTTACTTTCTCTACTCTTCTGAATAGCATTATCAAGAAATACAATCAATCAACAAATACAAGAAAAAATATTCAACATCTTTAGCAATTCGAGAAATGTGAATCAAAACTACTCTAAGATTTCATCCCACCCCAGTCAGAATGGCAATTATCAAGAATATAAACAACAATAAATGTAGTTGAGGATGTGGGGGAAAAAGGTACACTCATACATTGCTGGTGGGACTGTAAATTGGTGCAAC
Organism: Glaucomys volans; assembly: GCA_020662805.1. Taxonomy (NCBI): domain Eukaryota; kingdom Metazoa; phylum Chordata; class Mammalia; order Rodentia; family Sciuridae; genus Glaucomys; species Glaucomys volans. The sequence goes on from JAJEJO010053856.1 coordinate 72,319, forward strand.
TGTCATGGAAAGTGGTATGGAGATTCCTTAGGAAACTTGGAATGGAACCACCATTTGACCCAGCTATCCCACTCCTTGGTTTATACACAAAGGACTTAAAATTGGCATATTACAGTGAAGCAGACACAACAATGTTGATAGCAGGTCAGTTCACAATAGCTAAACTATGGAATCAAATCTATGGAAGCAACTTAGGTGCCCTTCAACAGATGAATGGATAAAAAATATGTGTATATATGTATATGTATATATATATGATGGAATACCACTCAGTCTTAAAAAAGAATGAAATTATGGCATTTGCTGGTAAATGGATGGAGCTAGAGAATATCATGCTAAGTGAAATAAGTCAATCCCCCAAAAACCAAAGACTGAATGTTTTCTCTGATATGTGGGTATTAATTCATAGTAAGGGGGGTGCTAGGAAAGAATACAGTTACTTTAGATTAGGTAGATGGGAGTGAAGAGAAGGGAGGGAGTATGGGGTACGAACCATAGTAGAATGAATCAGACATTATTACCTTATGTACATATATAACTATATGAGTGGTGGGATTCTACATCTTGTATAACCAGAAGAATGAGAAATTATACTCCATTACATATGACATATCAAAGTGCATTCTACTGTCATGTATAACTAAGTAAAACAAAAAAAATCAAAAAGAATATATGTGAATTTACGGATAGCACTTAGTTGTACTGCTGAGTTTCTTAGAGGTAGATTTCCATGTGATGTAATGCCATAAGGCCTTCTGTGATTCAGCAATTCACTGATTCAACAAACACATCCTAAGCACCTCCTCTGTGCTTGGCTCTAGGAATACCAAAGGCAAACATCTAGAATATATTCTCTGCATCTCAAGGGCTCACAACTAACATTTGTGACATTTAAAGGAAAAGCCATTGGTATGCAATGATTCTTGCATGGGGAATACATTTTACTGACCAGCTACATTCAATTCAAAATTTAAGCCACTTTTAAATGTTAAGATCTGTGTTTTGCATGGAGATTTTAAAAAATCAAGTAAATCTGCCATCGCTAGGCACTCACAGTTTAGCAGTAACAATATTTAGGCTACTCATAAGTGTTTGCTTCAACAGGTTTTTTTATGTATAAAGAGGCCAGGCTGCAGGAAGGCCTCTGTTTGATCTGGGTGCTTGAGGGTGCAACAAGGGAGGGAAGGTGGAGAGGAGACGATGCAGATGCCTAGGCTAATGTCATTCCTGGGAAGAGTGGTACTGACCAGAGGTCAGGGTCAAGATGTATGCCGTCCTAAGGGAATGAAAGGCAGTTTGGTGATGCAGGACCTTCAGGAAGGAATCCTGGCATGCCTATCAAGCTTCTGAAGCCCTGGGGATCCAAAGTCCAGCCCTTACCTGCTGGGCCATGGCTCGGATGCGCCAATACTCAGCCTCAGCACTGGGGGAGGAAGAGGGGGCCGCCACCCGCACCTGGCAGCCTTCTCCACTGAAGCCCTCAGTGCCACTGTGGAAACAGCCAAGCAGGTCCTAGGGAGAAACAGCAGGCGTTTACGGGATGTGTCCTGGTTCACGGTGCCAGGCCCAGCCTGGGATCTGATGGGGTCCCTGTGCCTGGTGGGCTGAGGAAGAAGGGACCACCTGGGTGCTCTTCTCCCAGCAGTTTACCTTCACTGGCTTGAGGGTGGCAGAGAAAGCGTCCTGCAGGGCACAGCAGGCCAACCGCCACATCTCCTCAGTGAACACTGGGCCTGCTGTCACCAGGACATACCTGCCAAAAGAAACAAGGAAAGAAGCCTTGAATCCATATGTCTTGTTGCCACAAAATTTAGGGCCTTGTGTGCAAGGCTTCCTGTCTCTAATCGCTCTTGCTGTCCCTCCACCTGGCATTCCACTGTCAAAATACTATTTTTATTAAACCACTTTAAACCACTTTACTTATACTTATACCACCACTTATACTATTAAACCACTTTAATACAGAAATATCGCTGGATCCCCATGACAAACAGGCCAGAGTTGAGGCTTAGGCTCGTATGCAGAACGCTATATATTCTGCATTTATTTTTCCTTTCTGGTGCCATTTCTACCACTCTTCTACATTCGTAGGGAACAGACCCCTTATTGTCACTTATCTCCAAGCATCTGTTCACTTTGTTCTCCTGCTCAGGAAGTCCCCACCTATGGAAACCTTACTTGTTTGGAGGATCCGACCAAGTGTTACCACCACACCAAACCTCCTCCTGCTTATCCCCATACCTCCTCTCCTGCCTTGGCATTTATCAGTTATTATTAATTATCAACCTTTGTCCCGTGACCATCTCTTTTATGTCATTTTGAATAGGCAATGAGCTCTCTGAGGGTAGGGATCTTGGTTTAGGTTACTTCCTGTGCACCACAGTACCTTGGAGTACAACTTACACAACAGACACTTGAAGACTTATTACCACTCGCTCAGTTTTACTTAGAAAAAGTACTCTCCAAAGTGGATTGCTACCACAAGAGATAATTTCCTTGGATTCTGTCATAAAACCTTCAAGTTTGTGGAGAGCCAGGGACCTTTTGTCTCACCTAATGCAAGAACAGCCCACTCTGGAGATGGTTTCTGTGGGCTTGGCCACACACGCCACCAGCAACTCAAAGAGGTCCTTCAGCATGGTGTTGATCATGCTCTCGTACCTGATGTCTACAGGAAGGAGAAAATCTAAGATTTGTACAACTCCAAAGTAAAGGGGTGGATTCAAATGGTCATCTAAAGCAAAGGAGGAAAGTTTGAGTGATAGAGATACATACATATGTGGGGAAAGGAACTTTTACCCCAATTTTAGCTTATTTTATCCATATGGTTCATTTTTACATGTTGATTTAATTTTTTTTTTTTTGTGGTGCTGGGGATTGAACCCAGGGCCTTGTGCTTATGAGGCAAGCACTCTACCAACTGAGCTGTATCCCCAGCCCCTAAACTTTTCAAAGTCAACCATATAACGATTCATCTACTTAAATGGAATATAAAATATGATATAGCCTGACTATTGATAAAAATTTAAATTCTTTAAAAAAGGACAATTAGAATTTTCTTTCCTTGCTGCTGATGGCCAAAATAAATTGAACTAAATGTGCTGGTCCTACCACTTGACACCTGTCAACCTGACTCTGCACACTATTCTCAGACTAAGAGATACAAGAATTCCAGAAATCACATTCTATTTGCCCAATTCAGGGAATGCACCTGCATTTTTTTCCTCAAGGTCTTTATGATGCCACAGAAGCAATCTGCAGTAGAATCCTCCAGGTCCCGAGCTGTGCTAAGCAATGCCCTGGGCAAGAACATTGAACCCTAGGGATAGTTACCACCATGCTTGGAAAAACCTACTTGTTCTCTTTCTCCACTACCTTTCTTATCTTGCAAGGAAAATGGTCCTTACTACAGTCAGTAGAGGCACAGTTTCTCATCTATGCTTTGAAATTCTTGCTCAGGGTCAAGTTCTCCTTAGTGTGTCTTCCCAGCAAGTGGACCTCTTCTCTTCTCTTCCTAATCTCTGTTGGCAGCCATGTTTCTTCTCCCAAACCTCCATATCTTCCTGTGGCAGGTCATGAGCAAAAATCTACATTTCACAACTGTGATTCCATGGGTTCCAAATGAATGTATCTCGCCTTTCTCTTGGCTCCTCTCCATCTGCTGACTTCAACATACTCTTCACCCCACACTTCCACATTTGGTGGAGGGGAGGGACACTGAACTCAGGAGTGCTTAACCACTGAGCCACATCCCCAGTCCTTTATGCTTTTTATTTTGAGACAGGGTCTGGCCGAGGCTGGCCTGGAACTGCAGTTCTCCAGCCTCAGCCTTCCCAGTTTCTGGGATTACAGGCATGCTCTACCTGTCTAGTTCCATATCTTTTTCAAAGTGCCAGATACTAAGAAACTTCTATCCCTAACCTGTCAATGTCTTGTCCATAATTAAAGCTTTTTCTAAAGTGCTACTTCCTTCATTTAGTCTTCTTGGATGAAGCAGGATACACCTCTCCTCACTCCTAGCTACAGCAATTTTTATTCTTTTTTTTTTTTTTCAGTTTAGTATGCACTTGCAGAGCTAGGCTAGAGCTGTTATTAGATATTTTATTTTCAACTACACATGTACTTATTCTGTTGGAGAATGATATACTCTCAGAAGGCTGGCATTGACCGTGTAGTTCTATTCTAATTATTCCCAGGACAGAAGTATCCATTCTAGGTATCCACTAAGCACACTGGACAATGATGCTGCCTGCTAATGCAGTGCCCAGAATGACCTCCTGTGGTGCTGTTACCACCTGAGTGTAGGAAGCTTTGAATGTGCTCCACCACCAGCTCGCAGGACAGACCAATGGCATGCTTGAAGTTAGCAGAGGCCACATCCCAGTAAGAATGGTCTTTATGGCTACGACGGAGCCATAGGGACATCACAGGAAGAAGAAGGTGAACAACTGCATAGATTCCAAACCCCGGTCCTGAAAAAGAAAGGTCAGGGTCAGAAAGGGAACCTCAAGAGGGTCTTTGCCATGACTTGGCATCATGGGGCTCTTTTGAAAGATCTCCCCATTATTTGAGAAGGCATAGGAGAAAAGAATTTACATTGACTAAGGAACAGCCATAGCATTTTTCTTCTTTGTTTCTGCATGACTTCAGTTGTGCAAGTAATATAGGAATGCACTCCTATAAAACATTCAAATATCAATAATGCTAACGTATTAAATCAACTCCTAGTTCCTAGGTCCCTAGATGTAAACACTCAGATACATATATATATATAAGAAACACCCTTAAAAATATAAATACACTTTTATATGAATATAAAGAAATATTGAGTATTATTTTTTTCAGAGGCCGTCTCTGAACTTCTGGGTTCACTCCATCCTCCTCCTTCAGCCTCCCAAGAAGCTGGGACTACAGGTGCTTACCTCCATGCTGCTTTAAAGTTTTTAAAGCTCCGTTTACTTAAAGGGGGAAATGTAAACCTTGATCTGTGTATTTGATCAGCAAATTGAGATATTCCTTATTTTTAGAACTACATAGTATTCCCATTGTATGTATATGAAACAGTTTACTTATTCTTTTACTGATGGACATGTATGATGTTTCTAACATTTCGCTTTTATAGACAATGGTATAAGGACAATTTTTGTGCTTCCTTATAGAAATAATAGATTTCTAAAATTCTGATTTTAAAAGCAAGATATCTTTTTTACATGAAAATTATGAGAATAAAAAGAAGGAAAAAACCTTAAATAAAACATTTCATATATTTCCATCTAGTAGCTTTTTAATGTATATGTATATGTATTTATAAATGCCTAAAATTTTATATTATAGTGATTATACACCATAGTACATGAACTTTAGCATAGTGACATAAACAATTATGTCATTTAATATTATTTGTGGATACTAAATGCCTATAGACTCTTTATATTCTTTACCATAATTTACTTAACTGCTTTCCATTTAGGGTGTTCATAATTTTTTTGGTATTCAAGATGTTTTAACATTCACATACAATTTTGTCTTCATTACTGTTCATTTCCTTAGATGATAGATTCCTAGGAGAATTATTGGGTTAAATGCTTTCATATACATTTAGTAGCAATTAATGTGAAAATAGAAAATGGTACTTAGCAGTGAGACAGATTTAGAAACAGTATCACATAATTAGTTCTATAAGATACTTGCTTTTTCTTTGATGGAAGGTTTTAGCTTTTTGACATGCTTTTTTTTTCTGAAAAAAATTCCAGTTTAAAAATTGCTATGGATTCTGAATAGTTTCAATTATCAAGTCTTCATAATGGTGACTATAGGTCTTTTATTTCTCACTATGGAACCAACTAGTGGTTCATTTAGGGTTCTGACTCTTAGTAGAAACTAAAATTCCTGTAACAAGTTTCTTTGAACTAGAAGAAATTGGGATAAAGAAATACCTGGATTAATTCAGAAAAAGGCACATTTCTGAGGTCCTTTCCCCCTATACAGTCAGGGGACTGCACTATGTATTAAATGTCCTTTTCTAAATCTAATGACATAAGACCTTTATATAAATAAGATGCAGCTCTGACTACTGCATGTATTTGTGAGTAGTTGGTAGATATCAGCAGTATATCTGGTGAGCCCTCTGATGGCCCTGGACCCAGAACATGCACTGAATGGTCTGTCCAAGGACGAAGACTGGGATGACAGAACCATGGTAGAGCCCACTGGCTCATGGAGATGTGGATACAACAGGCTTGGCCTAATTAATGTGGGACTCCAACACACCTAAGTGACCACCACACCACATATGACCTTTGTATATGGACTGGTAGGAAGAAATGTGAACAGTACTGGGGACATACGTATCTTACATATTACTGCATCATAGCCATGCAATAAATACCTATTGGACACCTATTATGAGTGAAGCTCTGTACTGAGTGTAGGAAACAGTGAAAACAGGTAGACATCCAGAAATATCTTCCTGAAAAAAGCCATATAAAACTTCCCCCCCAAATCAGACATAGACATATTTACCAGGTGTTTTGGTAACATCTCTCAACAGCTCAAAAAGTAAATCCAAGGTTGGCGGTTGGTGCTGACGTGGACAATTGGACACAGCTGCTGTGAGCTGCTCTAACAGGATGATCCAAACTTCTATCAGACCTGGAGACCAAAAAGCAGATCCCTGTGCAATCCAGTTAAATATCATGAAGGATCATTGCAAGATCCAATTAAAAATTGCATCTAAGCAGTCAAGCAGATCAGATGTGAGACAGCACCTAGGGTGTTAGTGCTCACTGCCTACACGTACACGGATTATTATTTACATGTTCTGACAAAGTCAAAGGGAGAACTCACATTCTTCTTACTTCCCTTTAATTAAAAGGTGAGATAGCCCTTCTCCTAACTAACCAAAAGGAAAAGAAGATCCAAATTAATAAAATTAGAGATGAAAAAGGAGAAATCATCACAGACATCACAGAAGTCCATTAGGGACTATTTTAAAAACTTAGACTCTAATAAATTGGAAAATGCAGAAGATTAGATATATGTCTAGACAAACATGATTTGCAAAAACTGAATCAAGAGGACATAGAAAACCTGAACAGACCAATAACTTGTAATTAGATAGAAGCAGTAATAAAAAGTCTTCCAACAAAGAAAAGCACAAGACCAGATGGATTCTCAACTGAATTCTACCAAATTGTTAAAGTAAACATAATACCAATACTCCTCAAATTATTCCATGAAATAGAAAGGGATGGAACACTTCCAAATTCATTCTGTGAACCCAGTAACACACTCCTACCAAAACCACACAAGGACACATCAAGGAAAGAAAACTCAGACCAATACCCCTGATGAATTTAGTTGCAAAAATACTTAATAAAAACAAATCATGTTGAACATATTAAGATTGTACACCACAACCAAGTTGGTTTTATTTCAGAGATGCAAGGATGGTTTAATATATACAAACCAATAATTCATTACATAAACATCACTATGGACAAAAGTCACTTATCTCAATATGTGCACAGAAGGCCTTCAAACAAAATTCAGCACTCATTCATGATAAAAACCACTGAAGAAACTAGGGATAAAAGGAACCTAACTCATCATCATACAGGATATTTATGAAAAACTCATAGTAAAGCCAATCTCAAAGTAAATGGGGAAAAACTGAAAGCATTTTCTTTAAAATCTGGGATAAGACAAGGATAACTACTCTCACCACTCCTATTTAATATAGTGCTAGAAATTCCAGCCAGAGCAACTAGGCAAGAGAGGAAACAAAAGGGATAAAAATAGGAAAGGAAGAAGTCCAATTATCATTGTTTGCAGATAATATGATCCTATACCTAGATCTAAAAAATTCTACCAAGACTGCTAGAGCTAATAAACAAATTTGGTAAAGTAGCAGGTTACAAAATCAACATATAAAAATCAATAGCTTTCCTATATAACAACAATGATGCTGCTCAGAAATGAATCAGGAAAACAATCTCATTCATAAAGTATCAAAAAAAAAAAAACCCTAGGAATAAATCTAACCAAGGAGGTGAAAGACCTCTACAATGAAAACTATAGAACATTGAATAAATAAATTGAAGAAGACCTCAGAAGACGGAAAGACCTCCCATGATCAGAGGTAGGTACAATTAATATTGTTAAAATGGCCAGACTATCAAAAGCAATACACAGATTCAGTGCAATCCATATCAAAATACCAATGACATTCTTCACAGAACTCATAAAATTCATTTGGATGAATAAAAGATCAAGAATAGCAAAAATAATTATAAGTCAAAAAAGTAATGCTGGAGGCATCACAAGACCTGACTTCAAATTATGCTACAGAGCTATAGTAACAAAAAACTGCATAGTACTGGCATAAAAACCAGACACATAGATCAATGGTACAGAATTGAAGACACAAACTCACACATCTACAGTCAGCTGATCATTGACAAAGGTGCCAAAAAACATACACTGGAGAAAAGACAGCCTCTTTAACAAATGGTGCCAGGAAAACTGGTTATCCATATGTAGAAGAATGAGACTAGATCCTTATCTCTAAACCTGCACAAAAATCAACTCAAAATAGATGGAACAGCTTGGAATTAGATCAGAAACTATGCAACTCTGAGAAGAAAATATAGGGTCAATACTCCAGCTTATAGGCACAGGCAACAACTGTCTCAATAGAAACCCTAAAGTTCAGGGAATAATTAGAAGAGTTAATAAATGGGATGGCATCAAATTAAAAAGCTTCTGCACAGCAAAGGAAGCAACTAGGAATGTGAAGAGAGAAGCCACAAAATGGGAGAAAATCTTTGCTAGCTACCTTCTGAGGATTAATACCTTGAATTTATAAAGAACTCAAGCTTCACACCAAAAAAATCAACCCAATTAATAAATGGGCAAATTAATTAAACAGATACTTCTTAAAAGAACACAAAAGTCCAACAAATACATGAAAAAATGTTCAACACCATTAATAATTAGGGAAATGGAAATCAAAACTACACTGAGTTCATTCATTGCACACCAGTCAGAATGTCAGTCACCAAAAATACAAACAATAATAAATGCTGGAGAGGGTGTGGAGAAAAAGGAACTATTTCACACTGTTGGTGGGATTGTAAATTAGTATAGAACTGTAGAAATCAGTATGGAGGCTACTCAAAAGACTAGACAGGGAACCACCACATGCTATATACAACTCCTCAGTATTTCTCCTAAAGAATTAAAGTCATCACACTTCAGTGATACATGCATACCCATGTTTATAGCAGCATAACTCACAATAGCCAAATATGGAACCAGCCTAGGTATATGTCAATGGATAAATGAATAAAGAACATGTGATTCTTTATTCATTTATCCATTGAATAATGGATAAATTATTATCCACACACACACACACACACAATGGAGTTTTATTCAGCCATAAAGAAAACATGGAATTGGCATTTACATGAAAATGAATGGAACTAGAGACCATCATGTTAAGCAAAATAAATCAGAAGGTCAAGCGTTGTATGTTTTCTCTCATATATGCAAGCTAGAGAGGAAAAAGGAAAAGAAAGGTGGAGACAGATCTCATGAAAATCAAAGGGATATCAGTAGAGGAAAGGGATGGAGAGAGGGGGAAAGTGCTGAGGAGTGAAATTACCTAAATTATATTGTGTGTGCATGCACAAATATGTAACCACAAATCCCATCACTATGCACAAATAAAAAATGTGAAAAAGGGTGATATAGTATGTAAATTCTACATTGAAATGATTTTCAGGTTTCTTGGGAGCTAATATTAGCAAAAGAATAAAGTTTCCTTTTAGTTTCATTATCTTAGTCTTTTTTGAAAAATGATTTTGTTGTGGCAAATACATATAACAAAAAAATAGCCAGTTAGCCATTTTTATAGGTACAATTGAGTGGCATTAATTAGATGCACAATGTTGTGCAGCACAACTATTTCATCACCTCCACAGAGCCCTGGAACCATTAAGCAGAGGCTTCTCATTGCAACCCAGGAAACCTCTAATCTATTGGACACTGCTATTAGTGTTCAGGTATTGTAATGGCATTGTGGTTATGCCTGCTATTGAAGGAGTTAGACATCCCATCTCAAAATGTGTGGAGGTGGTATGTTGGTTATTTTCAGCTCAAATCACTTGAAGAACTGTAACTTCAGGAAGGGCCATCTGGCCTGGCTTTTCCTACATGCAGCAAGACATAAAGACTCTTTTGGAGGAATGTCCTATGACAAGACTGGAAACAACTTTGACCACCACAGACTGGTTACTGGGGATGTAGAGAACCTAAATGAACCAACTATGAAGTGTCCCATATCTTCTACCCTCCCTCCTGCTGCATACCTTAGTACTGTCCTTAGAATTTACTACCTTAGCCCAGAAATCCATTTAGATTGTCATTCCTTCACAGATTTGTTGTGTTTTGTCTAAAAAGTATAAAAGCTTTATGCTTTTGTCATTTCTTTGGATGTCACTCTCTTGTGAAGATCTCTATGCACATGTCAAATTAATACACTTTAATGCTTTCTCTGGTTAATCAGTCTTACATTAGTTGGATTCCTAGATCCAGCCAAAGAGCCCACAAAAGAACTAAGGGGAAAATAGAGGGAATATCTCTGCTCCCTATATTATATTTAAAGCACATTTACTGAAATATTTACAGATGAAATGCTACAATGACTTGGGTTTTGCCTTTAAACTAATGTGGAGGGAGAGAAAAGGAAAACAGATCTGACCTGAGACTGGTCATAAATTGGTAGTGGTTGAAAGAGGGTTATACTATCATGTCTGGTGTGTATATTCTCTATGTCTGCATACTCTGTCTAGTTTTGCATATGTCTGAATTTCCCAGGAGGGGGAGTAATTATGTGCCATTAAAGCTAGAGAAATAGTACCTAAGAATATATTAATGCTGAGAATTATTCAGTTTCAAAACTGACTTAAAGCTTTTAATTTTATTCTTTGATCTATGTTTCATACATAAATTTAAAACCCTTGAATTGATTACGTGGCACCAACGTTAGATAGGTTCTTGGCTGAACTTTATAAGATGAGCCTCATAGAAAAAATAGATTAATGATTTGCACAAATGCGAAGAATGCTCATTGCAATAATAAACAACTATAGCTTTTGATGACTGTATTATAGATTAATAATATTAGCTCCTGCTAATAATTATATGGGTTGGAGATTTCAAATGCTAAATAAAAATTATTCTTTTTAAAAAATTTTATTTATTTTTATTTTTACAAACTGCATTTTGATGCACTGTACACAAATGGGGTACAACTTTTCATTTCTATGGTGGTACATGCTGGAGATTCACACCATTTTTGTAATCATACATGTACATAGGGTAATGATGTTTGTCTCTTTCCTTCCCTTGCTCTCTCCCCTCCCCTCATTTTCCTCTATAAAATCCAAAGTTCCTCCATTCTTCTCTTACTCCTCCCTGTTATGTGTCATCAACACTTATCAGAGAAAACATTTGGCCTTTGGTTTCTTTGGGACTGGCTTATTTCACTTAGCAAGATATTCTCCAGATCCATCCATTTACCTGCAAATGCCATAATTTTATTCTTTGTTAAGGCCGAATAATATTCCATTGTGTATATATACCATAGCTTCTTTATCCATTCATCTTTTGAAGGATATCTAGGTTGGTTCCACAATCTAGCGATTGTGAATTGAGCTGCTATAAATATTGATGTGGCTGAGTCAGTGTAGTAGGCTGATTTTAAGTCCTTTGAGTATAAACTGAGGAGTGGGATAACTGGATCAAATGGTGGTTCCATTCCAAGTTTTCTGAGGAATCTCCATTCTGCTCTCGAAACTTATTATAATTAAAAACTCCATTAAGCAACATCGAGTCAATTTCCAATACTTCTTTCTCTGTTTGATATTTATTCTTTCATTTCAGTTCTTCCTCTCAGCCAATCTGAACTAGTGAGGTTTTACTGTTATAATCCCTACCCAAAACTGTAAATCTTCCTGTTACCTACATAAATTTGCAAAAACAAAATGAAAACAAGTGAAAAACCTCCCCCAAAAGTCCTTTTGCAAGGGTTTGAAACAATCTATCCCCCAAAGTAGGCTTATTTAAGGTATAATTTCCATTTCTTAATGTGGACAGGGTCTTCTGAGACAGAAGACAGCAGGCGTGAACACGAGTTAACCTACCTGAAAATTATCCCAAGTTACTAGCTTGAACTCGGATTCACAGGAGAGTATGTGGGACCTAATTTGAAACAGATTCTTTAAGCTGTTCTTTTCCTGAGCCTTCAGCTTCACCAGTCACAAAATAGACTCCCTCTTCAGTAATGACTTAATTTCCCCAGTCTCTAACCAAATAGTCCTGCAGGAAGTAATTATATAATGACTGTTTCCTAAAAGCTATTAAAGACAATTACTAGCCAATTTAAGTACAAAATGCACTTGTACAACTTTTTTCCAATTTGCTAAGTTTAAGAGAATTTGGAGTTTGAAACTAAATTCAGTGGAATCTGCAAAGCTGCATCTTAGAGGCCTAGGTTTGGAGGCACTGATTGTAAAGTGATGTTTTTGAAAAGACCATGCGAACCATAGGCAAACTTGTTCTGATATAAAAAATGAAAAAGGAGTGTTACTCTTATAAACTGTAAACTACTTAACACATGATTTCAGCTTCTGGGACTATGCACATAGTAAATAATCAGGTTTAGTCCAATCGATTGACGTACCAGTGTCGTCATCAAAATCAGACAGGACTGACTCGATTCCATCCTCACTGCTTGCCGACTGCTCCTGAAGTCTTCGAGGCAAACTAGCAAGCCGCCCGCTAAGGAATATTGGCTTCAAGGGCATTTTGTAGATTTTGGCCAATAACTGAACAAGAAAAAGAAAAAAACCCCAAACACTACAATTAGATCTTGGAAAAAGCTATACTCTGGGAGTAAAAGAAAAATTATACAGCAGTGACAAAGGTGACACAGGAAACTAGAAAAGGTCCAAATATATAAAAGTTTTGAAGTTAGTTTGTGATGATTTATAAGGTAGCTTACAAGGGACATTTATCCCATGAAGACGGTGAAATAGCTCCATGGCAACGATGACAAAAATTAGTGGATAATTTTTCAGAATCTTAATGACATGAGTTTTATAACCCCACTAAAGGAACCATAAACATGTCGAGAATTTTTGCCTGTGGGAATCCCTAAGAACAGTCTGCAGGCAGATGAAATACCAGCCTCTGGCTTCCCCATCCCCTGGCCCAACCTGTCAGGAAAGAGAGGGGAGGAGCTCGGGAGAGATGGAGGTGTCTGAGGTCAGAGTGGGAGAGACGGAGGTCTCAGAAGCAGGGCTGAAGAGCACGTGGCTGGGCACCTTATTCTCCTCTCTCTGCTGGGGCACAGTCCCCCAGGACCCCGACAGCTTCGTGAACTAGAACCATGCCTGCTGTGCCCATGTGCTTCCAGAAACCAGGGAAGTGGCTGTGAGAGACACACTACAGTGGCTGAGCCCTAAGTGAGCGGGAAATACCTGAGGTGGAAGGGGGCTGGGGCGACATGATGTGGAGCCTGGTGAAGGCAGCTGGGGAAGAAGCCAGAACCATCTATCCTTTCCAAAGTCACGGGACTCAATGGTATGGCTGACAGACAGGCAGGTGGGGCCCAGAAAAGGCCTGGGACACAACCCGAGAAGACAGGAGAAAAACCACAGAGGGTGGGCTGTCCCTAAGCCTGAGGAGAAAGGGCTTTGAGGAGGATGCATCATCCAGCTTGTCTGTCGTTTGACCAAGACAAGGATAACGCACAATGAAGGTGCTGTTCACTTGGATAAGCATTGCTTGACTGGCTCTCTTCCTGAGATCTTAACTGAACCTGTCCCTCTTATGTGTGTGTGTATTCCACTGTCAACTTTTTAATGCCACCAGGAAGACCTCCCCTGCTTGTGACCCCTTCTTCACAGGCTGATGAAAGCAGAGATGATGGTGGTCATGGGTCTGACTGGAGGAGAGAAGATTCAGAGATCTCAGGATCTCATTATTAGGTCCAGTATATTTTTCGTTCTCCTTCATGGACAGGGGAGGGACAAAAATTTATACTCCGGGTTGAGGCTCCATCTTCTCACACAGAAGACAGTGTCTCTCCTGGGTTTCAGCAAGAGCTATCTCCTTGTACTCTGGGAACGCCCTGCGAGGCAGGTTTAGGGGACTGGAGCGGAGCATGGGCCTCAACCTTCTCCCCCCCTACCTGCGAGCAGCGGCGGAGGTACTCCAGAGCGGGGAGGCACAGGTCTGTGGATGTGGCTCCTGTTCCCGGGACGCAGTCTCCGATCTCTTTACAGTCCACCTCCCCTAGGGCAGACAGACAAAATTACCCTTGCCTTCCCCTGAGTACAGAGGACCTGCTCTCTCCCACCGAGCAAGTTCACCAGAGAGTCGCCAAAGCAGAGAAGGGGCAAGAAAGAAAAATGATGCCACTGGCACAACCCTGAGGAAAGTCCTCTCGGTCATTCCCCACCTCCACAGTGGACATTTCCTCCCTTTTCTACTGGAATATTTCAGTGGACAGACTGTGTCCTTTTGAATCACACTGTGATTCACTTTTCCAGGCTCTGCTGCTGGATGGTGTGACTTCTGACACTTTGGCGAGAGAGGATGACCCCAGGGACAAGCCCTGTGCTGAGCTGGAGCACAGCACTAACTGATGATGATAAAGGAGGGCTCTGGGAAGAGTCTGAGACATCTGGGATCTGGCACAGAGACTATTTAACTGAATTCAGATGAATTCTATTTTCTGTATATATGAGTATAGATTAAACATCTGTAGAAGGGCATCTAGATTTTCAATAGGTAAAGAACAATTAAGAATGATAATTTTTTCTTCTCATATAATGAATCTATTTCAACACTTCTAATAAAATCATCCCACAACACTGTAATTGCTTCTAATTGTTTTCCATTGTAGCAGCTGGCATCCACCCTGAGAGTAAACAGACATAATTACTAGGCATTAGTTAAAGCTCAGAAGCAATGAGGCATGCTTCTTCTTTTAAGAAAAAAACCGACAAACATGTCTTATGATCAGGAATTGTCCTACTCTTTTGGTAAAGGGCCAGATAGTAAATACATAAGGCTGTGCGGGTCCTACATTTGTATTGTAACTTCTTGACTCATTTGTAGCACAAAGGCAGCCATGGGCAACTGACATTCCAATAAAACTTTATTTATAAACACTGTCAGTGGGTCAGATTTCACTTGCAAGCCATACTTTGCCAACCCCTGGTTGAAGTGACTATGCCTTATATCAAAACAGAGACCAGGTAAAATTCACATTGAAATAAATGGGTGGAAATTAGAAATAATTTCCTGTCCAATGGATGACAGTAGCTATGCCAACATTTTTCCATTTACACTTTCAGTCCTCGTGAATGGCACTCCATGGAGCTGGACAAAACTCAGGTAGTGTGGCTGTACTGGGAACTCTGCTTCTCCCACTGATCCCAAGGTCCAGATAAATAACTCCACCTTATAATATGCACACAAAAATAGAACCTGTTTTAAACATCTATCACCTGCACTCTGATAATGTGGCAGCTCTATTTTCAGTTCCTAACTTCTAAGATCAAAAACTCAAATTTTTAACATGCTGCTAGGCATTTCTTATTATTTCACAGAATGTATGTCTAACCGACCAAAGGAGAGTAAGTTTTTTCTTCTTTTTTTTTCTGTGGTACTGGGGATTGAACCCAGTGCGAGGCAAGTACTCAACCAACTGAGCCATATCCCCAGCCTGAGAATAAGTTTTTACTTTTCCTCTCTGCTGTATCTGAGTATTTGTGCCCTACCCCCATACTTTATATGTTTAAACCTAATCACCAACGTGATGGTATTAGAAGATGAATAGAATTAGTGCCTTTAAAAAGAGGTCCAGAGAGTCACCTTCTCCTCCTGCCAGGTGAAGCAATGCTGTGAAGCACACCATCACTCACCAGACACTGAATCTCTCAGTGCCTTGATCTTAGACTTTGCAGTTTCCAGACCTGTGAGAAATACATTTCTGTTTATGAATTACCCAGCCTAGGGTGCTTTGTTATAGTGTGTGTGTTGGAACACACTGAGGCACTCCTCCATATCCAACCTGCTCTCCTTTTGGATATCCTGATTCTGGGTAATACTGGTCCTTGCAAGATACTTGTAGGACAGGGAATCGTCCTCAGTTGTCCCTGTCTCAGGCCCCACATTTGAGCAGACCCAGCCTTTATAGATATCACCTCTAGAATATTGCTGGAGGCCATTCTCTCATTGCTACCCTCTCCCTAACTGCTTCAGAATTGGTGTTTCTGCCTGTAGTGTCTTGTCCCTACCTAAGGGACATGTGCCTGCCAGTGTAGTTTCATATATCACATGGGACTGCGTGACTACTGAGCTGAAAAACCTTTCCCACACATTCCAGATTTCCTGCCAGGGCATGGAGCACCACAGCCTGGCCCCTTCCTTTTTGACCTGTCACCTACTATCCTATGTAGGTATCCCCAACGTACCCTATTTCTAGAAAGACAAACCTGCACACTTTACAAAATTCAGATGCTACTTGCGCTTTGAAGCCTGTGTGGTCCAACCAACCAAAACCCTGTCTCAGGGGCTGCTCATTTTAGCTTCAATGCCACCCTCTACCCCCACCTCCATTAAAGCATTTGTCTTTCTGGACTGTCACTACTGGTTTATGTGTCCAATGCTGAGAAGGGGCTGTGAAATCTTGCAGCAGGAAACCTGTTTTACTCATCTTTGTCTCCCTATTATATAGAGTATATACAGTAATTCCACCATATCCATGGTTTCATTTTCAGAGGTTTTAGTTAACCTGTGATCAACCATGGCATGAAAATATTTAGTGGAAAATTCCAGAAATAAACAATTCATAAAGGCTGAATGCTTTCCCTGTTTAGTGGATGATGATACATAATGGGGGTGGGGGTGTGGGGGGTAAGAGAAGAATGGAGGAACTTTATGTAGAGGGAAATGAGAGGGGGGAGGGGACAGGGGTATGAAAGATGGTGGAATGAGACAGACATCATTACCCTACGTACATGTATGATCGCATGAATGGTATGAATGTACATCATGTATAGCCATAGAAACGAAAAGTTGTACCCCATTCATGTATAATGAATCAAAATGCAGTCTGTAAAAATAAAAAAACAAATAAAAAATTTCACATTGTGTCCTATTCTGAGTAGTGTGATGAAATCTTACCCCACCCTGCTCCATCCCTCCTGGGATGTGCATTCTCCCTTTGTCCAGTGTATCCATTGTGTATATGCTACCTGTCCATTGTCCGCTAGTAGCCACCTGAGTTATCAGACTGAATGTCATAGTATCAGTATATTGTTAGAATCGTTCTAGTTTATAATTTATTACTGTTGGTGTCTTACTGTGCCTAATTTGTAAATTAAATCATAGCATATATGGGGTTTGGTACTATCCATGGTTTCATGCCTTTTCTGGGGGTCTGTGGACAAGGGGAGACTGCTGTATGGCAGAGAATGAGGGTGATGCACTTGTAACAAGAATGGTCTATAGAGCAGACTTAGGGCCTCTGAATTCTATCCTGAAACTTACATTTTATTCCTGCTCCAAAATAAGGGTGACATGAGTCACACAGCTTCTTTGTGTTTGATTTTCTTTTGTATAAGAATGATCAATTATTTAGCAATAATATAAAATAATAATATTGACTTTATACTGTTCCTATTTCCAAGGGTTTCAGTCTACAAGTCTAAAAGTACTCCATGGCAAAACTCTCAGAAGTTTAAGTTTCCTCTAAATGTTTGGGTTAACGAACTGCCCCTTCCTTCCATTTCACCCCAGGCAAATCTGTGCCATATAAAAATCAGCTCCAGCAGGTCATGTTGTAAACAGTGCCTTTTTTTTCTTTTTTTTTTATTGTGGTACTGGGAATTGAACCCACGGCCTTGGGCTTGCGAGGCAAGCACTCTACCAACTGAGCTATATCCCCAGCCTGGTCATGTTGTATAGCAAGACTTTACACTGTTAAATGTTCCTAAATTAAGCATAAAATCAATGACCTAGTTCTTAAAATACTCTAGGCCACAGAGAAGAGGGATGTCTACATGTCCAAAATACATTTTATGATTAATAAGACCTGGTGGGAGGCATTCTTAATTCTTAGGAGCTGGGAAATCAAACTCAGACTGCTAAATTGTGTGATACCAAGGAGAGTAGTCTCCAACAAAGCATAGGTTTTGAAGATAATATTGAACATATTTTAAGATTGGAAAATAAGTTGGCAAAATAATGTAGAGATTGCAAATATACTTTCTTACAAGATATTCCATGAAGGCAATTAAAAAAATATTGAACCCAAGTTGCTTTCCCTGTATGCTTTCTGTCTCTGAGCACCCAGCACACACCATTTGTTTATACCCATGATATCTGTTATCTCCTAGTGGTCAGTAGGCTCTGGCTCCAGGGCCTTTGGCACAAAGTCATCCTGGAAAGTGTCTTCAGAGGTTTTGAGGCATGAAAGGAGGATGCCACTTACCCAGTCCTTTGACAAACTTCATAAGGCACATGATGTAACTCGTGGCTGCGTTAGCAAAGACCTGGATGTTGTCAGTGTTGAGAAAAGCTTCAAACACATCAAACACTGGAGCTTGGCTTTTTCCTGAGGGAGGAAGATCAGAGTTTTAGAAAGGTAGGTTTTCACTGCTCAGGTTGCTCAGACTCCCTGCACTTTTCAAGGGGCCTTTGAAAAGGTCTCCTGGGGAGCTGCCGGGGCCCTTTGACTGTGTGGCTGTGCTGCCTTGCTCAGTTTCATCTTCTGGGGAACTGCAGGAAGGCTGCAAATTACCCTGGCTGGAGAGGTGAGGGCAACGCTGGAGGAATGCAGGGCTGAAGTAACATTCAGGTCTGTATGCAGGGGGACACGAAGGCCTCTGAAAGCCCGCTTACCCTCAGCTGGTATCTAGGAACTCCGTTCTCCCAATATTCCCAGGCAACAATGAACTTATAAGGTGTTCAGGATGCCTAGGCTGTGCGAACACGTGGCTTATGCTATTTTCCCTTGTCTGGAGTTTTGGCATACGCCTGGCAGAGGATGCCTGCCTGACCAGTTCCAGCTCGGTCTCTAACTGACATCCTGGGGCAGAAACATCACAAACATGTTGCTGTATTTTCACTGCTGGGGGCAGAGTGAGCTATGTGACCTCTAATGGGGTCACAAGAGCATAAGGAAGTCCACTCATGCATTCCTCCAGATCTTACCTGTGTCTCTGTCCCCTACAACTTGGCTGTGTTCTTGCTACACTACCATAATGCATCTGAACTACACAACGAATTTCAGCATAACTATTTGTTAAGCCCCATGAGTTGTTCTGGTTTCTGAATGTAGGGGTGTCCTTGGGGACCTGGTGTAACATTCCTGGGCATGCCCATTCACTTTTAGCCAGACCCAGTCTAATTCTGACTCCCCTGTGTTAAAATATGTGTGTGGGCATATGTTTTGCAGTGCTGGGAATCAAACCCAGGGTCTTGTGCATGGTAGGCACGCACTCTACCACTGAGCCACTTCCCCAGCCTACTTTTCTGTTTCTTACTAGCAAATGGATACAAGTTGGATGTGTCTTATCTTAAATCCTGGGGGCCAGATATGGTTCAGATTTCAGAGTTTTTCAGACTTTTTGAAGATTTGCATAGACTTAACTGCTTGAGCATCCCTAATTTGAAAATCTGGAATGCTGTGAAATCCTAAAAATGTTTCAGATTTGGGGGCATTTCCGGTTTCCATTTGTCAGAGGCTCGACTTTTAACATTTTTTTTTTTTTTACCTTTAGGAAGGAAATCTACACAGCAATGTACAATGAACCATCAGAAACCATTCACCTGTCCACTTGTCAGCAAGAGTAGGACCTGATGGTAAGACTCAGACCCTAGGTCCGTACACACCATTTTCTACTGATAAAACATGGCAGAATGTCTGTCTTCCCTCCTGTTTAATTTATTTTGATATCATGAAATATGACATGAAGAATGAAACCTCAGCTGCAAAAACCACTGGCACACTCTTACCCATGGAGTAGTCACCAACCAGGTACTCCTTCACCTCAGACTTGTCCCCACTGTGCACTGTTTCCAGCGCACTGAACAAGGGCCTCCATCCTGACTGGATCTGCGTGGAGCACACTTCGACCAGCTCACCGATGGACGTGACCACCTGGCATGGGCAAAGGAGGTGGCACTTAACAGAGGCACAAGAATTTCTGGGAAGGGTAATGTCCTCCTCTACCCGCTATTGCCAACTTAGTTTTAGTGAAAGAGAAACACCAGCAGACAGACAGGCTCACTCAAGAATCTCCTATGTGGTCAGAGTGTATAAATTTGCCTTTCACTAGTAACTAATGTTGCTGAGCAAATTTCCACCTGATTATGAGGCCATCTGTCAATAGTTTGCCGTTTTTTAAATTGGGTGTGTGCCTTTTCCTTATTGTCTTTTATTGTGAGTGCTCTTTATGTACTGTGAATTCAGGTCCTCTGTAAGATACATAATTGGCAAATATTCGTCATAACCTTGGACTTGCTTTTTATCTTTTAATGGTCTCTTCTAAAGAACAAAAGGTTTTAATTTTGATGAAGTCTATCAGTTTTTCTTTTTATGGGTCATGCTGTCAGTATTTCTAAGAAATCTTTCCTTAATCTAAGTTCTCAGTAATGCCTACAATGCTTTCTTCTAGAAATTCTTAGTTTTTTCTCTTACATATAAGTAATGACCAATTTTTAAGTTTTTTTTTTTTTTGGTGTGTGTATGGGGATG
>JAJEJO010053857.1:0-10667 GCA_020662805.1 Glaucomys volans
AGTGGGTTTCATCTCGGGGATGCAAGGTTGGTTCAACATCCGGAAATCATTCCATGTAATTCACCACATCAACAGACTTAAAATCAAGAACCACATGATTATTTCATTAGGAGCAGAGAAAGCATTTGATAAAATGCAGCACCCCTTCATGCTCAAAACACTAGAAAAAATAGGGATAGTGGGGACATTCCTTAACATTGTGAAGGCTATCTATGCTCAGCCCACAGATAACATCATTCTAAATGTAGAAAAATTGAAAGCATTCCCCCTGAGAACTGGAACAAGGAAGGGATGCCCTCTTTCGCCACTGCTATTCAACATTTTTCTTGAAATTCTAGCCAGAGCAATTAGACAGATCAAAGAAATTAGAGGAATACGAATGAGAAAAGAAGAGCTCAGACTATCCCTATTTGCTGATGACATGATTCTCTATTTAGAAGACCCCAAGAATTCCACCAGAAAACTTCTGGAACTCATAAATGAGTTGAGTAAAATAGCAGGATATAAAATGAATGCTCATAAATCAAATGCATTTTTATTTGTAAGTGATGCATCCTCTGAGAGAGAAATTAGGAAAACTACCACTTTCAAAATAACCTCAAATAAAATAACATTTGGGAATCAATCTAACAAAAGATGTGAAAGACCTCTACAATGAGAACTACAGAACACTAAGGAAAGAAGTTAAAGAGAATCTGAAAAGATGGAAAGATCTCCCATGTTATTGGATAGGCAGAATTAATATTGTCAAAATGGCCATACTTTCAAAAGTTCTATACAAATTCAATGCAATTCCAATTAAAATCCCAATGACAGACCTTATAGAAATAGAGCAAGCAATCAATCAATTCATTTGTAGGAATAAGAGACCAAGAATATCTAAAGCAATCCTTAGCAAGAAGAGCGAAGCAGGGGGTATCACAATACCAGATCTTCAACTATACTACGGAGCAATAGTAATGAAAACAGATTGGTATTGGCACCAAAATAGACAGGGAGATCAATGATACAGAATAGAGGACACAGAGACAATCCCACGTAAATACAGGTATCTCATACTTGACAAAGGAGCCAAAAGCATACAGTGGAGAAAAGACAGCCTCTTCAACAAATGGTGTTGTGAAAATTGGAAATCCATATGCAGCAAAATGAAACTAAACCCATATCTCTCACCCTGTACAAAACTCAACTCAAAGTGGATCAAGGACCTAGAAATCAGAACAGAGACTCTGCACCTAATAGAAGAGAAAATAGGCCCAAATCTTCATCACTTTGGCCTAGGACCAGATTTCTTTAACATGACTCCCAAAGTGCCAGAAATAAAATTACGAATCAATGATTGGGATAGAGTCAAACTAAAAAGCTTTTTCTCAGCAATGGAAACAATCAGCAATGTGAAGAGAGAGCCTTCAGAGTGGAGGAAAATCTTTGCTACACACACTTCAGATAGAGCACTAATCTCCAGAATCTACAAAGTACTCAAAAATCTTTCTACCAAGAACACTAATAACCCAATCAATAAATGGGCCAAGGAAATGAACAGACTCCTTACAGAGGAAGATCTACAAGCAATAAACAGATTCATGAAATAATGTTCAACATCTCTTGTAATAAGAGAAATGCAAATCAAAACCACCTTAAGATTTCATCTTACCCCAATTAGAATGTCTTTTATTAAGAATAGAGGCAACAACAGGTGTTGGCGAGGATGTGGGGAAAAGGGTACACTCATACATTGCTCGTGGGGGTGCCAGATGGTGCAGCCACTCTGGAAAGCAGTGCGGAGATTCCTTAGAAAACTTGGAATGGATCCACCATTTGACCCAGCTATCCCACTCCTTGGCCTATACCCAAAGTACTTAAAATCAGATTACTACAGTGATGCAGCCACTTCAATGTTCATAGCTGCTCAATTCACAATAGCTAGATTGTGGAACCAACCTAGATGCCCTTCAATAGATGATTGGCTAAAGAAACTGTGGTATATATACAAAATGAAATATTACTCAGCCATAAAGAAGAATAAAATTATGGAATTTTTAGGTAAATTTTTGATGTTAGAGACTGTTATGCTAAGTGAGATCAGCCAATCCCAAAAATCCAATGGCCAAATTGTCTCTCTGATAAATGAATGATGAGGCATAATATTTGGGGGGGAGGGTGGCAAGAATGTAGGAAGGATAGATAGCATAGAGGGAAGGGAGGGGTGTGGTCGGGGGTGGGGTGTAACAATATTCACAGAATGTGTGACAGACATCATTGTCCTGTGTACATGTATGAATGCACAGATGGTGTGATTCTACTTTGTGTTCAACCAGAGAAACTATAGCTGTACTCCATTTGTGCTCAATGAATCAATAAGCAAATAAAAAAAATATTTCACTAGATCAAGTGGGTTTAATCCCAGGGATACATGTTGGTTCAACATATGGAAATCAATAACCTTAACACATCACATCAATTGACTTAAAGTCTATCAATAAATAGACTATCAATAGATAGTCTATCAATAGTCTAATAGTCTGATAGTAAAAAGTCTATTGGTAGACTTTAAGTCTATTGATGTGACACATGCCATTATCTCAATAGATGCAGAAAAAGCATTTGACAAATCCATTCATGTTTAGGACACTGGAAATCCAGGGATAGTATGAGCATACCTTCATATTGTCAAATCTATGTATGATAAACCCAAGGCCAACCTCATTCCGAGAGGGGAAAAATTAAAAGTATCCCCTGAAAGAACAGACACACACAATGATGCCCACTTTCACTACTTCTATACAACATTGTCCTTGAAACTCTACCAGAGCAATTCAGAAAAAGAAAGAAATTAAAGGTATATGAATAGCAAAAGAAGAGCTCATACTATGTATGTTTGCTACCGACATGATTCTATATTTACAGGACCCAAGAAACATCACCAGAAATCTTCTAGAACTCATAAATGAATTCAGCAATGTAGCAGGATACATAATTAGCATCCATGAGTCAACTGCATTCCTATACACCAATGATGAATCACATGAATGAGAAATTAGGGAAACCACCCCTTTCACAATAGCCTCCACAAAAATAAAGCACTTAGGAATCAATCTATCCAAAGAGGTGAAGGAACTCTACAATGAAACTACAGAACACTAAGGAAAAATATTGAGGAAGACTCTAAATGATTTTATGGAATCAATATTGTCAAACTAGCCACACTTCCAAAAGTATTCCCCAGATACAATGCAATTTCCTCAATATTCGAATGGCATTTTTCATAGAAATTAAAATAGTAGTCAAGAAATTGATCTGGAAAAATAAGGGGTGTAGAGTAGGGCCCTACCCTAGGAATGGAAATAATACCACAGCTTAAATTATACTCAAGAGCTATATAGTAGCAAACACAGCTTGAAACTAGGAAAGAAGACCAGTAGAACAGAATAGAAGACACAGGGAAAAGCCACATAACTATACTTACCTCACACTAGACAAAGGCACCATAAGCATAAATTTGAAGAATGATAGGCTGTTCATCAAATAGTGCTGTGAAAACTGGAAAACCATACGTAGCAGAAGGAAATTTGATCCCTATCTCTCACTCTGCACAAAAGTCAAAGTGGATCAAAGACCTATGAATGAGACCAGAAACCCTGCAAAAACTGGAAGGAAAGGTAAGCCAACAATTCAAAATATTGGGTCA
The DNA here is from genome assembly GCA_020662805.1 of Glaucomys volans. Taxonomy (NCBI): domain Eukaryota; kingdom Metazoa; phylum Chordata; class Mammalia; order Rodentia; family Sciuridae; genus Glaucomys; species Glaucomys volans. The sequence goes on from JAJEJO010053857.1 coordinate 3,689, forward strand.
GGAAGTGATTTCCTGAAGAAGACTCCTGAAACATAAGAAATACAAGAAGAAATCAATAAATGGAATGGCACCAAACTAAAAAGTTCTTCATAGCCTAAGAAATTATCAGTAGCTGTGAGAAGAGAACCTATGTAATGGGAGAAAATCTTGGCCACCTGCACCTCAGATAGAGCATTAATTTTTAGGATGTACAAAGAAATAAAATGACATACAATTAAGTAATGTGAAATCTTTTTCCATTCTCTACTGTTAGCAGAATAGATCGTGTTGCTATGATGTTCCATTTGAACTTATTATTGCTTGAGAGGGATTACATAATTTGCTATTTCTATGTTTCCACATTACTGGTGTTTACATAGTACTCTACAGTGTTTATGACCAAAGGTAATAGAATATTTCCACCATTATTTACACACTATTTACGCACAGTTGTTGTTTTATAGACCTCAGTGCACCCCCAGGGAGCTCTGGGTGTTTGACCTCTTCCATGCATGGACAGACTCTGCCTGGTGCACTGGAAAAATCTCATTGGACACCGTCTCACCAGCACTGATGGTCAAGGTCAGGGACCACTGGAGTCAGTACCACAGGGTGGCCTAATAGGCAGAGCACTGCTGACAAGAGCTGTCTACTAATGGGGTAGCACCAGTGATGCTAAAATGGAAAGAGTGACAGAGTAAGTGATGGGGGGATGGGGAAGAGAGTCTCCATGGGCCAGGGTTAGGCTCACAGTCTTGCTTTCTTCCCTGGGCCTGGAGAGGAGGCTAAGTTGCCATAGAATCCTCTACAACTTCTACCTGTCTGATTGGAAATGTGCCCCACTGGGCAAAACACACAATCAAAGCAGCAGACAGGCCTTCCTTCCTGGGGGATGCTCCTGAATCCTGGATCACAGTTCTGGCAGCACACAGATTGAGGAGACTGAGGAGAAAAGAGAAGCACCAGTCATGATTCTGCACATTGTCAGCAACTTTGAAGGCTGTCCATATCTCTCCTAGAAGATCTTAGTATGGACATGAAGTCATCATCACATCTTTCACCAGCTCCCACCATGTAGACTTGGCCTCAATTTCTCCACATGAATTACATTTGCTACCTTGACCTTGTTTTACCAAATATTCTCAAAGTTCCTGGTCATTTTCTTTCCCACAACACCAGTAACACCCCTAGAATTTTCTCTTTTTGTCTAAACTCTTCCCGCATAGCTCTGGGATGCAAGTTTCTATGTGGTGATGATTCCAAGAGCTTCCATTCCTGACAATATTTTTCGCATACCTTCATTCTAGGTTGGGTAAAATATTTTAAATTCTAAGTAAAATTGAATGCCATTATGAGTTGGTAGTATTTTAAAAGCATCTGCTCAGACACCAAATAAAAGCCAAGTCAAAAGAGGAATGAGAGGTATCATAACAATTTACTTGGGCATATTTGACATTTGCCAATGTAATTTAGGTGAGCAATATTTCCTTCCTTCCTTCCTTCCTTCCTTCCTTCCTTCCTTCCTTCCTTCCTTTCTTCCTTCCTTCCTTCCCTCCTTTCTTTTTTCTTTCCTTCTTTGTTTCTTTTCTTTGCTTTCCTTCCTTCCTTCCTTCCTTCCTTCCTTCCTTCCTTCCTTCCTTCCTTTCATCCCTCTCTTCTTACTTTCTTTACTTCCTTCTTTCATTTATTTTTTTATTTTGCACTACTGGGAATTGATTCCAGGGCTTTTTGCTTCCTAAGCAAGTTCTCCAACCCTGTGCTAAAATCTGCATCCAATTGTTTATTTTGATAAGTTTCTCAGGCTCACCTTGAACTTGTGATCCTCCTGCCTCAGCTTCTCAAGTAACTGAAATTATGTGCCTGCACCACCACACCCAGGTGGATATCGCTGTTACCAATTAACAATGCCTCACAGGTGGGAATCATGATTGTTATTTGAATCTCCTGAAACAATATGTAAGATTATCTGTATGTCAAAATATGATATGAAATCATGCCAATTTGTTGGGATGCTGAGTAGAAGAAAGGCTGATGACTGAATGGTCTAAAAAGCCAAAGGAGGTTGGGAATGGTCTCCATAAAGTTGTGATTCCATAATTTACTCATATTCGTAGGGCATGAAACCATAATAAAGACCCTGACCATATTTAATAAAAGGTTTCAGGGTGTGTGGAGGGACACATTCAGTATTTATTTGTCTCCATTGTTACTGTTTATCTCTATGCATTAACTTTGTTCATTTCATTCTCTCAATTTCTGCTAGAATTAATATCCACCAAATAAAGGTGATGGCTTCTGTGAACTTGCTCCTGGTGTGGAATTCAATTTAAAATGTGCAAGGGCAAGACCACATAGTACACGTGGAAATGAGAAGGGTGAGTTTAGTGATGGGTTAAAGGGTCACAGTTAGTATGTCCTCAGAACTCGCAGAGGCCTAGGTGCACCACAGCCTGGCCCCAGCCCAAGGTCTAATGCCTGGACAGTGGTTGACAATCTATCAATACATGGAGGCACCTCTGCCCACTAGCATGGATTATACCCCACCACAGGACATATACCTAGAGGGGCACAACCCTTCTTAGCATACTGCATTATCAAGTTCCTCCCAGGCATCAGGCTCCTGAAGATTAGGAGACTTGAACAGTACAGTGTATTTTTATTGTAGATTTTTTCTTTATTTGTAATAATATTATGATCATTCTTGTTATAGCTAGTATTATTTCTACTTTTCTTTTCATTTATTAATATATTTCTCACCATATTTTCCTCTAATCTGTCTCTTTGGAGACTCTCCCTTTTGTCAGTCTAACAACAAATTTCTTTTAAATCCCCTGCCACTACTACTATGACATCGTACCTCTAAAGACACACTTCTTATCTCATTAATGGTATATCTTAAATTCCACCCAATTCACTTTGTGCACCATTAGAAATTGTGATCCTTATTGCAAACCTATTGTGTAAACTGTAGATAAAAAATGAACTCATCATCTCTGTTTACTAAGACAAATAGGTAATATCTTAAAAGGGAAAATTTGAGTTAAGGATGTATATTGTTTGTATAGTGTCCTGCTAATATTGATCTCTCACTTCAAGGTGAGGTACTGGAAACCTTCAGGGAGACTATAAGTTTATAGGAGGGTAACTGCAATACCTCAGATTCACACTGCTAGAGGGGAAGATATATGAAAAACATGAGAAAACAAGGGAAGAAAGTGTGCCAAAAACCCCTAGATGCTATATCATTACAATCCAATGACCACATGGCAGAAGAAATGTCTGAAAGGAAGCTCAGAATGCACATAACTAAAATGATCAGAAAAGCAAAGGATGAGATGAGAGAGCAAATGCAGGCAATGATTGATCGCACCAATCAACAGTTAAAAGAACAAACGCAGGAAGCAAAGGATCATTTCAATAAAGAGACAGATTCTGAAAAAAAAAATAGAAATCATTGAAATGAAGGAAACAGCAAACCAAATTAAAAACTCAATAGGAATCATAACCAACAGGCTATATCACCTGGAAGACAGAACCTGAGACATCAGAGACATAATATTTAATCTTGAAAACAAAGTCAAATAAACAGAGAAGATGGTAAGAATTGGCAAAGAGAACCTACAAGAATTATGGGATATCATGAAAAGACCAAATTTAAGAATTATTGAGATTGAGGAAGGCACAGAGATACAAATCAAAGGAATGAATAATATATTCAATGAAATAATATCAGAAAATTACCCACATCTGAAGAAAGAAATGGAAAATCAAATACAAGAGGCTCACAGGAACCAAATGTACAAACTTACAACAGATCCACACTAAGTCACATTATAATGAAAATAAATAGCATACAAAATATAAAATTTTAAAGGCTGCAAGAGGAAAAAAACAGATTACATTCAGGGGGAAACAAATAAGGTCATCAGTACATTTCTCAACCCAGACCCTAAAAGCAAGAAGTACCTGGAACAACATATTTCAAGCTCTGAAAGAAAACGCATGCCAACCAAGAATCTTATATTCAGCAAAACTTACCTTCAGATTTGAAGATGACATAAAATCCTTCCATGATGAACAAATGCTAAAAGAATTTACAAATAGAAAGCCAGCACTCGAGAACATTCTCAGCAAAATATTCCATGAGGACAAAATGAAAACCAACAATACAAACCAGCATAAGGAGGAACTACCCTAAGGAATAGCCAACTAAAGGAGAAACCAAGTTAAGGTAAAACCAAAAATAGGCCAATATGACAAAGAATACAAATCATATCCCAGTAATAACCCTGAATGTCCATAGTGTAAACTCATCAATCAAAAGACATAGACTGGCAGATTGGGAAAAAGAAAGACCCAACAATATGCTACCTTCAAGGGATGCATCTCATAGAAAAAGATACCCACAGACTAAAGGTGAAAAGATGAGAAAAAACATATCACACACATGGACTCAGTAAAAGAGAGGAGGTTTCCATCGTCATATCAGATAAAGTGGATGTCAAGCCAAAATTAGTTAGACAGGTTTGTGAAGGATATTTCATATTGCTTAAAGGAAGCATAAATCAGCAAGACATAATAATCATAAATATTTATGCCCCAAACAATGGTGCATCCATGTAGGTCAAAAAAATTCTTCTGAATACCAAGAACCAAATAGACCACAACACAATAATACTAGGTTACTTGAAGACACCTCTGTCACCATTGCTCAGATTTCCAAACAAAAATTGAACATTGAAACCATAGAACTCAATAACACAATCACTAATTTACATCTAAAAGACATATATAGAGTATTTCATCAATCAATAATGAATACACTTTTCTCTCAGTAACTCATGGAACCTTCTCTATAATAGACCATACATTATGCCACAAAGCTACCCTTAGCAATTCCAAAAAGATTGAGATCCTACCTTGTATTCTATCAGATCATAATGGAATGAAATAAGAAATCAGTGATAAAATAAAAAAGAGAAACTACTCCAACACTTGGAGACAAAATAATATACTAGGGAATGATGCATGGATAACAGAAGACATCAGGGAGGAAATAAAAAAAATTCTTAGAAGTAAAGGAGAACAAAGATTACAACATATCAAAATCTCTAGGACACTATGAAAGCAGTACTAAGAGGTAAATTCATTGCATGGAGCACATCAAATAAAAGAAATGAAAAGTCAACAAATAAATGATCTCACATTACAGCTCTAAATCCCAGAAAAAGAAGAACAGAGCATCACCAAAATAGTAGAAGATAGGAAATAATTAAAATCAGAGTGGAAATCAATGAAATTGAAACAAAAGAATCAATTTAAACAATTGATAAAGCAAAAAGTTGGTTCTTTAAAAAATAAACAAAATTGATTAACCCTTAGCCACACTTATGAAGAAAAGGAGACAGAAAACTCAAATTACTAAAATTTGTGATTAAAAAGGAAAGCTCACAATGCACACTATTGAAATACAAAACACAACTAGAAGCTATTTTGAAAATCTATACACCAACAAAATAGAAAATCTTGAAAACATCAGCAGGTTTCTAGAGATATACAATCCTACCTAACTGAATCTGGAGGACATACACAATTTTAATAGATCATTTTCAAGCAATGAAATAGAAGTCATCAAAAGCTTACCAACAAAGAAAAATCCAGGACCAGATGGATTCACAGCTGAGTTCTACAAGACCTTCAAAGAAGAGCTCATTCCAATATTCTTCAAAGTATTCCATGAAATAGAGAAGAAGGGAACCCTTCCAAGATCATTCTATGAAGCTAATATCACCCTGAAACCAAAACCAGAAAAAGACACATCAAGGAAAGAAAATTTCAGACACATATCCCTAATGAACATAGATGCAAAAGGTCTTAACAAAATTTTAGCGAATCACATAAAAAAGAATATTAAAATGATAGCTCACTTTGATCAAGTGGGTTTCATCCCTGGGATGCAAAGTTGGTTTGTCATCCAGATATCAATAAATGTAATTCACCACATCAACAGACTTAAAGTTAAGAACCACAGGATTATTTCAATAGATGGAGAAAAAGCATTTGATAAAATACAGCACCCCTTCATGGTCAAAACACTGGAAAAACTAGGGGGAGTAGGAACATTCCTTAACATTGTAAAGGCTATCTATGCTAAGCCTACAGCTTACATAACTCTAAGTGGAGAAAAACTGAAAGCATTCCTACTGGAACAAGGCAAGGATGCCCTCTTTCCCCAGTTCTATTCAACATCGTCCTTGAAACTCTAGCCAGAGCAATTAGACAGACCAAAGAAATTAAAGGGATATGAAGAGAAAAAGAAGAGCTCAAACACTCCTTTTTTGCTGATGACATGATTCTATATTTAGACGAGCTGAAAAACTCCACCAGAAATCTTCTGGAACTCATGAATAAATTCAGTAAAGTAGCAGAATATAAAACTAATGCTCATTAATCTAATGCATTTTTAATCATAAGTGATGAATCCTCTGAAAGAGAAGTTAGTTACTGCTTTCACAATAGCTTCTAAAAAATAAAATCCTTGGGAATCAATGTAACAAAAGAGGTGAAAGACCTCTTCAAAGAGAACTACAAAACACTAAAGAAATAAATTATAGAAAACCTGAGAAGATGGAAAGATCTCCCATGTCCTTGGATAGGCAGAATTAATATTGTCAAAATGACCATACTACCAAAAGCACTATACAAATTCACTGCAATCCCAATTAAAATAATTGGAATGACAGACCTTATAGAAATAGAGTAAGCAATCATGAAATTCATTTGGAGGAATAAGAGACCCAAAATAGCTAAAGCAATTCTTAGCAAGAAGAGCAAAACAGGGGGTATAACAATACCAGATTTTCAACTGTATTACAGAGCAATAGTAAGAAAAATGGCATGGTATTGGCACCAAAATAGGTAGATCAATGGTACAGAATAGGGGACACAGAGACAAACCCACATAGATACAGTTATCTCATACTAGACAAAGGCGCCAAAA
>JAJEJO010053859.1:0-10687 GCA_020662805.1 Glaucomys volans
CACATTGGTAATAACCTTCCAGAGTAAGAAATCCCAACATGTTTGGCTTATAGTCATTTGTGATTCTCGTGCTGGTCTTTTCCATGTATGTCATTTGGCAAAAATCCCAAAATGTCTGTGGAAAGAGTTGTGGATGACATCCAGCTGCAAGCAACACAAAGCCAGACCACAGCATGCAGCCTGTGTGTGTTCCAGGCTTCATGTATTCACACAGGACAGGACTTGAGTTATGTAACTCAAGGCTGCTCCCACAGCTCTGTGACAGCACTCAGAACTTGGCCTTTTATCTTCTGGACTAGGTCTAGAGGTATCTGGAAGAATGATTGTTCATCTCTTCTTAGCTTAGGGACTGTGGGTTGGAGGAGAGAGGCAGGGTTTTAATGATCTTTCCCACTGCATTGACCAAAACACTTCAGAAGAGCTATTTTAGAAGAGGAAAAGTTTGTTCTGGAGCTCATGGTTTCTGAGGTGTCAGTACATAGACAGCCAGCTCCATTCCACAGAGCTCAAGGGAAGGCAGAACATCATGGCAGAAGAGTGTGGTGGAGGAGAGCAGCTCAGGACATCACACCAGGAAGCAGGACATCACACCTGCTCAACAAGGACAAAATATAAACCCCAAAGGCTCGCCCCCAGTCACCCACCTCCTCTAGTCACACCTCACCTGCCTACAGTTACCAGCCAATTAATCCCATCAGGGGAGTGATAAACTAATTAGGTTAAGACTTTCAGAACCCAAGCACTTATCCTGTAAACCTTCTTGTGTTGTCTCAGACATGAGATTTTAGAGAACACTACAAATCTGAAACATAACAGAGAAGGCATATTTACTTCTGTTGCAAGAAAATTGGCCTTGTGGAGTGGAATGTCTAAATACATTCATGAAATAAATACAGTGAGCCTTCCTTATGTGTGCATTCTGTAAATTCAACTCCCATCATTCAAAAACATTTTAAAATTTTCCATCAACACTAAACATGTACAGATTTTTTCCTTGCTATTTTCCCCTAAATAATAAGGAATAACAATTGACACAGCATTTATAAGAAGATGTGAGTAATGGTAAGAGATTATTAAAATATAGGGAGAATGCACATATGCTACATGCAACAACGACACTATCTTATATAAAGAACTTGAGCATCCATGGCCTTTAATATCTTCAGGGCCTTGGCTTCTGAAAAAATGCCTTTGATACCAAAGGAGAGAAGTTTAGAATAGGAGTTGAGAAGTTCTGCTCTGTGGGCCAAATCAGGGGCATTGCCTGTTTTTGTCAATAATGTTTTACTGACACAGAATCAGAATCATTTAGAAACAATTGTGTACAGTGATTTTCTTGCTAGAATGGCAGAGCTGGGTATTTGTGGAGGTCCTAGGACCAATTTCCCATGGATATGAATGGATGACTGGGATTTCATTTTTATTCTCTTCTCCAAGTAGATCAATCATCTACTGAGGATGGGTGTAGAGGACATCACTTTTGAAGGTTTGATGTAGATTAGGATTTTTAATGTGCTTTGGCCAATTTGTATGTGGAGGGATTGACATTTTTGTCTCAAGGGAAATTTCTGTTGTTTGATTTTGAAATCCTGCCTCCACCACAAGAGAAACTCCAGTTAGCGTTCCAGAAGTGAAGAGAAGAGAGCATGTAGAGGAACTGATGTCCAGCCAAAGTCACCCTAGATCAGCCAGCATTCAGCTGAGTCCCTCATAATGAGAAAGTCCAGTCAAGGCCAGCAGAGCTTCCTCAGCTGGACCAATACTGACATCAGATGCATCAGGGGACAACCTGAGCCCAGAGAATCTGCATTAGACACAGTCCCCTTGATATAATTGCCATTATATTAATGTGCTTTTAGGAATGCTCCTCATGCAGCAACAGCTAACCCTTACAAAAAACAAAGGAAACGACTGAAGTCAGTTGTAATAACCTGCTGCTTTGTGGTTTTGGCATCTGCTCTGATATTTAAGGATAACATTCACAGTTGCTCTGTTAGTCAAGTCTGCTTGATGTAATTTATTTAAGTAGGAATGCAGGAAAATTATTTTACAGATAGAAGAACATGTAAATTTATGCAGGAAACTATGTGACCTGAAATGGCAGGACTGGGCAGGAATTTGAACTGTCTTGCAAGTCCTGTTTTGGTCATGAGGACTGAAGTCATTCTTAAGCATAAAGGAGATGCAAAGTGGATGATATTGCTCCTGTCTTCATTCTTGTTTATACCGCTGCCATGGCTATGGCAAAATCCAGAGAGGAGAGAATATTTCATTTGAAACAATGGAAATATTAATATTTCGAGGTAGTAGTTTATATTTTCAAGCAGAAACAATGATAACTAAATAATGATAAGTAAAATGGGAGAGAGAAATGGGGAATTTTGAAAAGGGGAGTATCATGGAAGTAAAGGGAGAGGAGACAAGTGGAGGAAGAGGACTTAGGGAGAGGAAGGGGAAGGGATGGAAAAGGAGAGGATCTGCAGAATGAAATTGACCCAGTTATGGTATGAACCCAGATGAGTTTATCACAAAGAATTCCACCTTTATGTATATCTCTAATGTAGAAATTAAAGCAACAGTAAATAAAAGGAAGACCACTAGAGTGGAGGAAAGAGCATTTGGGAGGAGGAAAAGAGGGAATATGGAAGCACTGTGTATTTAAGTGGATAAAAATACATTCCACGCTTTCTCCATTGCTCCCTTATCTCCCCCCACCCCTATTATGTTTCATCAACCACTTATCAGAGAGACCATTTGGCCTCTGGTTTTTTTGGGATTGGCTTATTTCACTTAACACGATACTCTCCAGCTCCACCCATTTACCTGCAAATGTCATAATTTTACTATTCTTTATGGCTGAATAATATTCCATTGTGTATATATAGATGACAGTTTATCCATTCATCCATTGCAGGGAAATCTATGAATAGAGGACAATGAGGGGAGGGGAAGGAAAGATAATAGAATGAGGCAAACATCATTACCCTATGTATATGTATGAATACGCGAATTGTATGCTTCTATTTGTGTACAACCAGAAAAATGATAGTTATTCTCCTTTTTGTACAAGGAATATATATATATATGTATATATATATATATATATATTATATTCCACACACGTACAAATATGTCAAAGAGAACTTCACTGTTATGTGGGAATATAAAGCACTAATAAATAATTTCAAACATGCAAACCGCTATTCCATGAGCTGATAAAGTTACACAAGGTTGGCAATCTTCCACAATACAATAGTTATATTTAAAGTAAGAAAAAGTAGCATTTTGTTCAGTTATGCAATGTGTAATATAGAAGTTTATTGCCTCATATTTAAAGTCCTCTGATTTGGAGGCCAAATTAACTTATCATTTCCAATTGGTCTTTCCATACAGATAGGACATGGAGATATGTGTTTGCAAATCATTTATTTTGCCAATGATTGTGTTGGAGACTGTGGACACCAAGCTGACTAAGAAAGCAGAATCCTGTTATGAGAAGAAATGTCCATGAGAAAAAAAGCCGCTGCTTGTTCAGGAAGCACACTGGTCTGCTAAAGTCCCCATCCTCAGGAAGACCAGTGGAGAGGCTGATGCCTGGAAACATGAGTGACCCACAGTGCAAAACTATGGACCTGGGATTTCCTTCAGTGCAACTTACACAGTGGCCTAGGTTGTCAGATGTGGGTTCTTCATGGAAGGAGTACAACACATGCCTGGACTGTTTGCAACAAGAAAAGAGAAGGAACTTGATGTGGTTCATGTCCTATGAGAGGAACATTCTTGAGATCTCACTGCTCCAAATGAAAAAGAAATCCTAGATGTACCATGAGAAAAATGGGGATTTCCAACATTTCAGAACCAAGATTGAAAGTACCTTTGAGGAAGTATGCCAAGGATAGAGGTAACATGGTTCCTATGACAGAGAGGGCATAAAACTTCACAAGGTGTTACATAACATTTTTTGGTACTGGGAGTTGAACCCAGGGGAACTCAAACTAAGACACATCCCAGGACATTTCTAAAATATTTTTAGACATAGGGTCTCACTGAGTAGCTAAATGCTTCATTAAGCTGAGGCTGGCTTTGAAATAGTGATCCTCCTGCTTCAGTCTCCTGAGCTGATAGGAATATTTGCATGCACCACCACCAGCAACTAGGGTTGGACAACTGAGCCTGGTTCGAGGATTGCTCACTATCAATCTCCTCTCATCTTGAACTGTCCTGACAACGTGCCCTCTGCTCCTGGGACTCAACCCTGAGCCCATTATCTCATCTATGGGCTGTTTCATTGCCTACCTTTGCCATTTATCATAAGACCCAGTAAAGAAGAGATCTCATTTGTCTTGTTCGTTTTTGTGTTTCACAATGTTGGGCACATGTGTAGAACAAGACATTTAAGAAATCAAGAGAAGATACACCAAATAGAGTGATCAGATGAGTAAATACATTCAAAACTATGGCATTCATTGGAATTGAATAAAAGCCTAGAATAAATTCTCAATGAATAATTTCAAAAAACCAATGATTTCTTCCAATCAATGCTGTCAGTGAGTGCCTAATTCAAGATTTAATTGACAACGACATGAAAATAAAGTAATAAAAACAGATACATTTTCAACAGTGGATGAATCTAAAGTTCTAATTTCTTCCTATATGAATATAAATGGCTTCAAATGTGCTCATGATACTGGACACAATGGACAGAATAAGAAAATGGGGCAGTCACCATGATTAAAGTATTCCAGGATACGCCCTTAAGAGTCTTACCACGCAGGTGAGTTAGATGTGTTAGATGCATCATCTCATTCCTGCCCTTGGGAAACCTAGGATGCTGACAATTGATACAAATTGTACAAAAAGCAGGCTCCATGAACATAGTGAAGCTTCTGTGTATAGAAACATCTCCTTATCAGAAAGATGTGGGTGACCTGTATTTGGATGCAAAAGCATGTGCCCACCAGAAGGTGGAAAATAATAATGAGTTATAAAATTAGAACCAACACCATGAGATAAAAAAGGTACAGATGAGGAAAAACAGATGTGAAATAAAATAGCTAAAGGTCTAAAAGAAAATCAATTACAACAGACCATGTAGAGGAACTTGCTAAATTTAATGAGTGATAGATTTGTCTCTGAGATATGACTGATGGACTTGACCAGTGAAATCCATGAATTTACACTTACCCCCCTCCACCTGGCAAGAACCATGGAGAAGAACTCAATGCCCACCAGCAGAATTAGAGCAGAGTCTCCACTTTGTCCCTTGGAGAGAATGAAATCAAAACACTACAGCACTCAGTGCCCACAGAATTCTTTCACAAGGATTTTGGAATTGTAACCCTAATGGAAAGCAGTAACAGTATATGCTCTACCTCCACAGGAACAAGAGCAACACCATGTAAGGCTACTTGGTTTTCCTTTTGCTCATCAAATAAAACTGTTTCTCCCCCATGTGAATACCAAACATGAAAGAAGACCTTGTGAATTTTTATTTCTCAGGAATGGTTTCAAGGTAGTATTGACAAAAGTGATCCATTGTCAGGACCTGTAATAAGTACAGGACCAGACTCAGACAGATTCCATGTTAAAAATTAAAGCAAAATATTCTCACAGCACAGACCTCCACACATTAATAATCAGTTTTCCCACTCCCAAATTGCAAAACTCCTTAGATAGACTCTGTTTTATGGAAAATGCTTTATATCATTTCTTCAGTCTCATTCAAATAGATTTCAATTTCTGTAACATAATTGTCAATATGTATTTATGCATTCACACGACTAAAAGCCACCTCTCTTGATAAAATACTAAATAAGCTGCAAATGAGTTAGTTAAGTAAGCAAACTAATATATTGGTCTCCGAGCTCTGCACTGAGCTAGTTTGGTCCTCATATAACCTCAGGTAAAATTTGTCAGATTCTGTCTTGCTGAACCTTTTCTGAATTAGTTGCTGGGATGTTGGACTCACCTGGATGGGGTTTCTGAGAAGAAATCTCTGAATGGCAGTCTGGATTCCTCCTGATTGTTTGATGCTGGAGACTGAGCTCTGCTCCAGACAAGACAGTAGAAGGTGGTGAAGCCCTGGTCCCCTAACCACACCTAGGTCTCCAGAAATCATCTTGTCCTGTCCAGACCATGGCGTTGCTGAGGGACAGCATCAGAGGATCTATTTATAGCTCCATATTTCTGCTCATTAGGTACATCTTCTCCTGTTAATGCAATCCCTGATTACCTGATGTCCCTGTGGGACACTGGACACAGCAGAAAGGAAAATTTCCTGCCATTCTCTGTCCCCAAGGAAGAAAGTTGGAAATCAGGTGGATCCATTTATTATTGATCCCTCTGGTTGAAGCTTCCTCCCTCCCAGAATTCTAACAGCCTCAGCACCTTTGCCCAATCCTTAGTTTCAATTGTCCTCCAAGTCCAAGACACCTGACTTTGCTAGGTGACTTGGAACCTTAGAGCCCTGGTTTGTGAGGCAACACAGCTCCTTATGTCTTAAGAGAATTTCTTTTCCTTTTCTTCAAGAGACAGCATTGTGTTTACTTATTACAAAACCCTGAGAAGTTTTACAACTCTTGGCTTCATGTCTATGAAGCACAGAGGTTCATGCTTGGAACACAAAGTAGGTGTTGTCATTTAATATTACTTTTATGAAACATCTGGTAGTTCTAAGAGGTACATTCAGATGTTTTAGGCACCAGGAGCTGAAGTTAAAATTTACTATAATCTCATTTAATTTTTAAATATGTCCATGATAACTCATTAGTATTAGAGACTCATTTTCCATTTCTGGAAAGGTGCCTCAAAGTGTGAATACATCTGCACAAAGTTGAACTCTTTTCATGCCAATGGGCACAGCATTCCATTTATTCAGAAAAAAAACTAACAGGAAGAACAAAACCCTCAAATCCAGGTCCCTCAAATTTGTATTCAAAGAATGGAAAATCAGAAAGGCATTCAGGTACAAGTGGATCCAAGAAAACCTCCACAGCCTAAATCATGCTAAGTGAAATAAACCAAACTGCTAAAAACCAAAGGCTGAATGTTTTCTCTGATATGGAATTGCTATTTCACAGTAAGGAGGGGTCACTAGGGAGGAATAGTTACACTAGATTAGGTAGAAGGAAGTGAAGGGAGGGGAAAGGTTATGGGGGTAGGAGAAAATGTTGAACTTTGTTGGGAACTCCATCCAGACTTCCCAGTTCTGCTCCAGATCAGTGGGCTGCACCAGGGAACTAGTAGGCTGAAGCCAGGGATGCTATTTGGCATCCTACAAAAGGAGACTGCACCACAGGTATTATCTAGCACAAATGTCCACAGGGGAGAGGTTGCGGACACCAGACCAGAACTTCTCCAACTTTAATGTGGATGTGAATTGCTTGGGAAGCTTGTTCAAATGCACACTGTGCCTGGACCTGTGTGCTTTAGGACCCTGGACAGGCCCATGCCCTGTGTGGACTCAGCCCCAGCACCCCTTGATGATGCACTGCAGCTCCCCTTCTACCAATGTGTTTGGAAGCCAGAGCAATCATCTTGTATTTGCAAGAGGAAGCCACCATCTTCAGGTGGGGCAACTTCCATCCTGAAATGCCTGCTGGAGACTGGAAGCTCATTGTCAGGTACCCCTCATGCATCAGGCTATTGAAAAAGAGGAGATTTGAATAGTGTGTGACTATTATATTGTAGATTTTTTTCTTTTTAATTTTTTTAAAAATTTTTTCTCTCTGTATTTTTCTTTTCTTTATCTATTTTTATCAGTCTCCTTCTCCATTTTATCATGCTAACAACCAGCTTCCTTTGATTCTGCATTCACACTTCCTATGATATAGTACCTCTACTTACTCTCTTTTTGTCCATTAACATTATATCCTACACCCTTACCCATCCTCTTTGTTCACCCTTAGAAATTATATACCTTTTTGTAAACATATTGGTTATACTGTGGATAATAATTGAACTCATTCTCTGTTCATTACAACAACATTTTTAACATCTTCATAGGAGCTATGTCGTTTAGGGCTGCATATTGCTTCTATGGGGTGCTCCTATTATTGATTTCTCCCTAAAAGCAAAGTTATTAGAAACCTGAGGGGTCACTCTAAGCCTATAGAGGGGAGGTTTCAATACTTCAAATTTACACTGATAGAAGGAAAGATACAGGAACAACATGAAAAAAAACAGAGGAAAAACGTATCCCAAACAAACCAAGATGCTACAGTAATGGAATCCAATGACAGTCTGGCAGTAGAAATGACAGACAAGGAGTTCATAATGTACATAATTAAAATGATCCATGAAGCAAAGAATGAGATAAGAGAGCAAATGCAAGCAATGAATGATCACTCCAGTAAACACTTAAAAGAGAAAATTCAAGACGAAAAAAACCATTTCAATAAAATTAGAGATTCTGAAAAAAAATGAACAGAAGTCCGTTAAGTGAAGGAAAAAATAAACCAAATTAAAAACTCAATAGAAAGCATCACCAACAGAAAAAATCACTTGGAAGACAGAACCACAGAGAGCAAAGACAAAATATTTAATCTTGAAAGTAAAGTTAACCAAATAAAGAAGATGGTAAGAAATCATGAAGGGAAATTCCAAGAATTGTTTGGGAGGATTTAGGAACAGAGATACAAATCAAAGGAATGAAGGATATATTCAAAGAAATAATATCAGAGAAATCCCAAACCTGAATAATGAAATGGGAAATGAAATACAAGAGGCTTAGAGAACAATAAAGGCACAAAATCACAACAGATCCACACCAAAGCACATTATAATGAAAATGCCTACAAACAAAATAAAGATAAAAATTTAAAAACTGTAGGAGAAAAACATCAGATTACATATAGGGTGAAACCAAAACAGATATCAGCAGATATCTCAGCCCAGACCATAAAACCTAGAAGGGCCTGGATTAAAATATTTCAGGTTCTGACAGAACATGGATGCACCCAAGAAACTTATACCCAGCAAAACTAACCTTCAGATTTGATGGTGAAATAAAATCTTTTCATGAAAAACAAAATTTAAAAGAATTTACAAGTTGAAAGTCTGCACTACAGAACATTCTCAGCAAAATATTTCATCGAGAGTAAGTGAAAAAAACAATGTAAGTCTGCAACACTAGGAAGTATCCTAAAGGAAACCAATCAATGGAGGAACCAAGTCAACTTACAAAATGAAAATGAACCAAAATGAACCAGATCCCAATAATAACCCTGAATGTTCATGGCCTAAACTCATCAATCAAAAGGCATAAATTGGCAGAATGAACTAAAAGGAAAGACCCAATAATATACCATCTTTTAGAGACTCATCTCATAGAAAAACATGCCCACAGATTAAAGGTGAAAGGATGGGAAAAATATACCATGCACATGGACTCATTAAAACAGCTGGGGTTTCCATCTTATTATCAAATAAAGCAGAATTCAATCCAATGTTAGTCTGAAAGGATAAAGAAGGACATTTCATAATGCTTAAAAGAACCATAAATCAGCAAGACAAAATGATTGTAAATATTTGTGACCCAAATAACAGTATGCCCATGTATGACAAAAATTCTTTCTGATTCCAGGAACCAAGTTGATCACAACACAGTAATACTTGGTTACTTTAACACACCACTCTCATCATTTGATAGATCTTCCAAATGCAACTGAACAAAGAAACCATGGAACTAAGTAATAAAATCAATAATTTAGACTTAGCAGACATATCTAAAATATTCCATCCATCAAGAGTGAATAGACTTTTTTCTCAGCAGCACATGTGTCCTTCTCTAAAATAGACCATATTTTATGCCACAAAGTAGCCCTGAGTAAGTACAAAAAAATACCGATACTACTTTGTATTCTATCAGATCATAATGAAATAAAATTAGAAATCAATTAAAAATGATAATCCAACGACTCCAACACCTGGAGACCAAATAATATGCTATTGTATGATGAATGGATAACAGGAGACATCAGGGAGAAGGTAAAAAAAAATTTGTTGGAGGTAAATGAGAACAATGATACAACGTATCAAAATCTCTGGGACACTATGAAGGCAGTATTAAGAGGAAAATTCAATGCATGGAGTGCATTCGATAAAAGAATAAAAAGTCAACAAATAAATGATCTAACATTAGCCTCAAAGTCCTAGATAGAGATGAAGAGAACAACACCAAAAGTAGTAGAAGACAGGACATAATTAAAATCACAGTTGAATTCGATGGAATTGAAACAAAAGAAACAATTCAAAAAATTTTAAAAAGCAAAATCCTGG
The DNA here is from genome assembly GCA_020662805.1 of Glaucomys volans. Classification (NCBI taxonomy): domain Eukaryota; kingdom Metazoa; phylum Chordata; class Mammalia; order Rodentia; family Sciuridae; genus Glaucomys; species Glaucomys volans. Next base: position 10,279 of record JAJEJO010053859.1, read on the forward strand.
TTCTTTAGGAAGGTCAATAAAATAGATAAACCCTTAGTCACACTAATGAAGAGAAAAACTCAATAAAATTCTTGATGAAAAAGAAAATATCATGACAGACAACACTGAAACACCTACCATAATTAGAACCTACTTTGAAAACCTATACTCCAACAAAATACAAATCTTGAAGACATTTACCAATTTTTAGAGACATATGATCCTCCTGAACTGAATCAGGAGGACATACACAATTTAAACAGATCAGTTTCAAGCAATTAAATAGAAGTCATCAAAGACCTACCAACCAAGAAAAATCCAAGACCAGATGGATTCTCAGCTGAGTTCTATGAGACCTTCAAAGAACTAATACCAATACTCCTCATAATTTTCCAAGAAATAGAAATGGAGGGAACCCTTCCGAACTTAT
>JAJEJO010053860.1:0-45910 GCA_020662805.1 Glaucomys volans
GAAACTAATGTCAGGCTTTCTTCTTGCTTTCTGCCTCTGTCATCTTCTGTTTATCTGTTAGTTTTCTCCCCACTTCCCTCCTTCCTTCCATCATGTGTCCCTTCCTCTTATCTCATTTTTCTTCTTTTTCTTTTTTATGTCATGTTTTTCTGATTTCTGTTCCTGTTTCTTCTCTTCTTTTTCTCTCATTTTCACCTACTCTCTCTCTCCCTTACTCATGATTTTTTGTACTGTTGTTCACCTGAAAACCAGATGACTTGAATCTTCCAGCTAATAATCCTGTTCTCTCCCCTGACTCTCTCCTTCTAAGCCATTTTTTGATACCCTGGAGAATCTGGACATCCAGGCTGGCCACACAAATCATGTTCCTCTTTCTTCCTATAATCTCTTTGCCTCCAGTGCTTGCTATGTTTGGAATCTGGACATTCTTTGGACAAAGCTAAAGTTCAAGGGCTCCACTCCTCCTTATCCACTGCCATCCACCCACCTCATGAACTTAAAAGTACAGGCCAGCTTTTATTTGGCACTGCCCTCAGAAAGAGCAATCTGTACTGCTTGGCAGACAGAAACTCACCTTTCCAACAAAAATGAAGTCATTAGGGAAATTTTAAAAGGGAACAGGCCACAGCTGGCCTGAAAATTATATCTTTTTTTCCTAAGCTAGCTGTTTTCCCTTAACTCTATCAGGGGAGGCTCAAGGTCCTTTCAGGTTACCGGCTATGAATTGCTAGTTAGTATTTTGTGTACATCTTCCAAGTAGGGATTTTCCAAGTCTCCTCTCTGTATTTCATTCGCTCATCCAGCTTTAAGAAAAAAATGGGTATCACCAAGCAGTGGTCCCTCTTGGGGCTGTCTGTTCTGCCCCTACCCTTGTGCTTCTGATGGTGCAGGGTACATATATGGAAGTGCTGGTTGGGGGTCACTATCAAGCTATTTGAGAAGAACATCCAAAAGAAGGTAGAGGTGGTGCATTACTCATGCAAAGAAGGGAACATAATAATTAGGCTTTGAAATACTGGGCAGAGACAAATAACATCTAACTTCTCCATACCTCCCTGTCCATCCAGCTAGTTCTGCTTGAGGCAGTTACAGAAAGGGCCTTTCTCATCACAGGTTTGCTCCAAGCCACTCTCCATCTGAAGATCAGAGAAGGAGACCCCAGAGAATTGGGAAGACCCCAGCCCCAGTGGGTGTGGGATGTGCCACCTGTCTTTCTGAAAGGACATTTTCCTCATGTCTGTAAGGAGACCACGTGCTTAACTGATGCCAGGTCAATTTTTTTTTTTTTTGTCCCAGTACAGCCCACAGTATCCCTTCACTACAATTTCTTTGAAGACCACCTAAATATAACTTGCTCTGCCACTGCCCGCCCAGCACCCATGATCTCCTGGAAGGTCGCTGGGTCAGGGATTGAAAACAGTACCGAGAGTCTATTACACCCTAATGGGACCACGTCTGTCACCAGTATACTCCGTGTCAAAGACCCCAAGAGTCAAGTAGGGAAGGAGGTAATCTGCCAAGTGCTGTACCAGGGGACTGTGACTGACTACAAGCAAACTGTGAACAAAGGTAAGAGAAGGCAGCTTGATCTTGATCAAAGATGGCTTGATCACATCTGCATTTACCCACCTAGAGGGTGGCAAACATCCTTGAGAGACTTTCATTCTCTCAGTAAAGGAAATACCTGGTTAGAGAAAGATACATATAAGGAAAGAGAAGCAGAGTTGAGGAACCAAATAAAGCAGATTTTATAGTAGTCATCCCTTATCTACAGAGGATACATTCTATCATGCCCAGTGTATGCCTGAAACTGCAGAAAACACCAAACCATATATATATGGTTTTATTATACTTATGTTTACATTAATAATAAAATAAACAAATTATAACAATGTACCCTAATAAACATTTATGCTTTGGGTCCATTTTTAAGTAAAGTGTTACTTGAACACAGCACTGTGATACTACAACAGTTGACTGATAACCCAGTTAGTTACTTAGTGTCTAACAGGCAGGTAGCATATACTATGTGGATACACTGGACAAAGGGATAATTCACATCCTAGATGGGATGGAATGGGATAATGTGAGATGTCATCATCACACAACTCAGAATGGCATGCAATTCAAATTTTATGAATTGTTTATTTATGGAACTTTCCATTTAGTGTATTTTGACCACAGTTTACCATGGGTAACTTAATCATGGGAAGTGAAACTGCAGGTAAGTGATACTACTATACTTCGGAAATGTGAAGCAGCATGTTCTTCACTTATCAAATGCTGTTGCTGATATCCATTCATTCATTCATTTATTTAATTCTGCTAAGATTTGCTGAGTGTCTGTTATGTACTGAACTACAACAAACAAGTCTCAGTCCCTGCACTTACAGAGTTTGTAGCCCACTAGGAATATGCAAAGTGGGAAATTGTAAAACCACAGGATAAATACTTCAGTAAGAAAGTTGTGGTTCACCATATGGGGACTGAAGATGGAGAGGAAGGGCATCAGCTCAGTCTGGAGGGATTGGGAAGGAAGACGTGGCATCTGTGATGAAATCTCTGTGTAACCTAGAGTAGGAAAGGGCCCATAGGAGAATCTTCACCACTCTTTTAAAACAATCTGTCTCCCGTTCAAGCCCCCTTTGCTCTCTTGTGTTTCCTTCTACACTACTCTCTATGGGCCTTATAGATACAAGAAGTGAGAACTGGGTGAAAGAATAAAATGAGTAGTGATTTTGGAGACAAGAATTCTTAGTGATGATAGCCACAGTGTTATTTCTGGGTAGTTTTGAAGCAGTAACTCTTGGATGAGCACTCAGTAATAAACTTCCTAAAAATATTGCTGTTCTTTTGGGAAGCTTTAAAAAAATACCTGGAAAATCTTTCCTGTGCAAAGCTCATTGGTCAAAAGGATTGTGGTGTTAGATTTGGGCATTTGTGAAGAGATCTTCAGGTTCAGCCAAGGCAAAGTGCTAATTTCCCTGAAAAATAAGAAAACAAAATTATTTTCTATTCCAGAAATACTAAATTCAAATTATATCCCATATAATGTTTAAAATCATTGGTTCATTAATTTTTTCTGTGAACATTTACTAAAACCCTTGAACTAAAAGTATTAAGCAAAGCACTGGAACTATAAAAATTAGACAAATCCCTGTCTGAAGGTTTGTAGTTAAATTGTGATGTGACAAATTTCACTAAGAGCAAGATGCTAGACATTTCAAATCAAGGGGCTCTCTTTCTTTGCCTTTGTGTTTCAGAGAGGTACTGAGGAAGACATTTAGGCCAAGTTCCACTACTGATACCTGGAAAGAATTTTAAAAGCAAAGACACGGATTTAGAAGAAATGCAATAAAAACATTGAGACAGGCTATTTCTGGGAGTTGAAATAATGAGATCCATGATTTTCTTTTCCTTTATACTTAATATATTTTAGTGTCTTCAATAAACTTAAATCACCCTTATGGATAGGAAAAGGAATATGTGCTTTGCTCTTCTTCTGCTTGCTGCTCTGATTTTGAGCTCACTTGGCTTCTTGGGACTTCAGATTTTTTAAATCTGTCAAATAATAATAATAATAATAATAATAATAATAATAGTAATAATACCTAACTCAGATGTTCTGAGCATTAGATGAGACAATGCACACAAAGACCTAATTATAAAGTATCTACATAAAACATGTTAGCTATTCCTATATTATCTAAATATTATTAAAATCACATGAAGTCATGAATATAGATCTCTGTAAGTATGAATTTAAGGTTAATTTCAATTGAAAACTCAAGTCTTGTAAAAACATCACAACTGTTGCTATATCAGTTTTTGCCTCAAAAGCTTCCTCTTGTGATTTTCCTTTTCTACTTTCAATATCCACAGGCTTTTGGTTTTCAGTACCACTTTTGTTAAGCATTGTTTCCCTGGTGATTCTTCTGGTCTTAATCTCAATCTTATTATACTGGAAACGTCACCGGAATCAGGACCGAGGTGAGTCACTGCAGGGAGTACAAAGAATGAAACAAGTTCAATGATTTTTTTAGTAATTTGGGAATCATCTGAAGTTATAAATTAGGGGATGGTCACAGTGTATTTTGTTTGTTGTTTCCAAAATACACAAATGTTAATGCAGTTTTAAAATGCTTTAGAGTCATTTTCTTGCAATTGGACATTTCTACTTGTCATTTGAAAAGATGGTTCAAAGATTAATCATTTTATGAACTGAGAGAAGAGAGGGCTCATGAGAGGAAATGAAGAAAGAGTTTTTTCGATCACAAAGGAATCGTTTGATAGTAAAACCAAAGAGAGAAGTCTGGCACCCGTGTGAGGTCCTCTCTACCTGTTAATACGGACAATCTTTTCTCTTTTTACAGCATTCCACAAGCCAGCTGCCCATTTAAGAGACTGTGAAATTGTCCAATATGATCACTCTTTAAATAGCACTTCCTATGTTATACTCCCATGATGTCTCAAACACTATCGGCAACATACAGGTGATCCACACTTACAGTAATTGTATCATGTCATTCTGCCCTTCTAGGTTGTGAGTTTCTCTTTATACCCCACAGCATCTATCACAACATCTTATTTATACCACATGTTCAATAAATGTTAATTTATTGAATGAATGAATGAATGAATGAATGAATGAAAGGAAAGATGGACAGATTTTTCTAAGTGAATTTTTCAATTTCCTTCCTTCTATTGTAAATTCATTACCTCATAAATGCCAAGTCTAAGTTATTGTGAGATATTACAAAAGAAAAGATGTCTTAGAAACAAGAGAAGTGAACTATATATGTAGAAAGATTTACATTTCTTTGGTTTCTGAAAACAGTGCACAATTTTGCACGGTTTGTTAAATTGAACACAAAGTTTCAGTTTATGTTATGTGAAGTGGGAGTTTCCTAGGGCGAAGGGGTATTATGGGAGTTTCCTGAATCTTAGATGGCCGGAAGAGTGGGGTCAGGGAAGAAAAAAATGTTGGTTTTGAATGTTGCTTTAGATTCTAATTTAAAATTTCCCTTAAATACTACCTTACTTTCCTTTTCATTTTATGTTTTATAGGCTGTGTCTTTCACATTCTGGTTTCCTTGCTCACTTTATTTTGCATAAGCCTTACATTAACCCCAAGTTAATTTTTGTGAATTCAAAAAATAAGCAGCAAATTTTCAGTGTTAGTGTCCCTTTTGCAAATGTAAGTAAAGGAATTTGTTCTATCTGGAAGAGGAGATTACAGATCAGATACTCTTATTGCACATAAACACATGCCATAAAACTCATAAGCACTGCACAGAATATCAAAGACAGAAATTCGTTTGATTCTTCTTTATCCAAACATTTCACTTTTCCACTTCGGAAACTGAAGCCTAGAGAGGGAAGTCTACTTCCTTCTCTAAGGTCACATGGCTTCTTAACAGCAGGCTAGGACTAGAACCCTGGCCTCCTGACCTCTGCCAGAAAGCTCCTTTTCATTACTGATGGTCTGGAGTCCTGACTTGAACGGGCTATTGTTATCAGTTGCTTTCATTTTAATCTGTGCTTACTGTACTGTTTGGAAAATGTAAGCAGAAAAGCACAGAGTATTCAAAGTAATTTTAGAATTCCTCTTGGAAAAGAATCTTATAATACAAACTATTAAAGGCCAAGGTAAATTCCACTAGTCAGGAATATTTGCAAAGTCATTGCCCTTTGTTCATTAAGCAAGTATGGGATTTTCTGGGAAATACAATTGTTTAATACCTTATCCAATTCTTGAAACAAAAGAGATAGTTTATTTCTGTGCCCAGGTGTTTCCTAATTTATGAAATAAACACCTTAACTTGTATTGAATCTTGTAAACAGCAGGGGCACCATTTACTGGTGATGTCTTCACGACATGTATTTCTCTGAATGTTCTGTGGCATATTTTGAATGAGTTGATTTTGACTGACTTCAGAAAATTTTACAACCAGAGAATATGATTCCATACATAGCAAGTAATACCAAGAGTCAATTATACTTAAAGCTTACATGCAGAGTTAAGGAAATTGTGTTTCACCAAGACCAAATGTTAAGTTGTATGTTTTTTAAAAATTTTTTCAGGTAAGGAATTCTGGTGATTAATTTGTGAGAAAGGGGAATAGTCATATACATTGGTCTTTCATCTTTCCTTACCTTTAGTTTTGTTTTCTTTTTCTGTTTCTTTTCATCATCTTTCAAAATCACTGAACTTTTTGGGCAGGGAAACATGATCAGATACAACCAACACCAGAGTTCTGAATCCAGAGAAATGATGCTGTGAGCATCAATAAGGAAGTGAAAAAGTGGAGCTGAGGTGTGTGTGTCTGTGTGTGTATGTGTGTGTTCAGAGTTTGTAGTGAGGTAGAGAGGGAAAGATGAATTGGTGCTAGATTTTATCTAGTTAATCATCAAAGATGATTCTTTAATCATTTTTGATTACTGGAGCTTCCCAGTAGCCAGAAAGAAAATCTGTTCAAGTCATCTCTGTTTGATAAATGACCAAAGTTTTTTTTAAGCTCATGGTCACAATTCATTGCCCACAAAAGTCAACAAATCCATAGTTCCTGCACAGAGGGGTTATCTCTAATGGTCGATGTTATCTTTTCAAAGAAGTTAGCCTCGCTTGACTTTTCCTGTGATTCTCTTTAATGACAGAAAACAGGACACTGGTTTTGTCAGCTGTAAAATTCCTTCTGAAGGAAGATGTGATGAGTTAATAGATCACTTCTCTGCACATTTCTGATGGGATCTCAGTTATTTCCCTGGTGACTACTCCATTAAGACTAATAAGCTTTCAAAGAATATACTTTTTCCTTTCATAAATCTAGTATTTTATTACTGAAATAGAAAGTGAGAAAAAATTAAAATTTCCTGGGGAAATTTTCCATCTCATAATAGTTCTTTCTATTAAAACACAGTGATGTTATAAGTTTAAGGTCTAAACTTAAGGTCGAGAATAATATTTTATTTTATTTCGTTGTTTTTTTTTTTTTTTCTTGGTACCAGGAATTGAACCCAGGGACACTTAACCACTGAACCAAATCCCCAGTCCTTTTTAATATTTTATTTAGACACGTGTTCTCACTGAGTTGCTTAGGGCTTCGCTGAGTTGCTGAGGCTGGCTTCCACCTCATGATCCCCCTATCTCAGCCTCCCAAGTTGCTGGGATTACAGGCATACACTACCATGCCCCAGTGGGAATCATATTTTATTTCTCATGGGTCCACCCACCAATGATTATATCTTTCTCAGATACAATACAAGAAATTTCACTTAGGAGCAGACCATCATAGACATACCACCTAATTTTTAGAACTCTTTGAATAGTCATTTTTTTATTGTTTTGTTTGATTGACAGTGCTGAGTTGAAAAACCATAGAAAATTTAGATCAATTGTGTGAAGAACATGTTTTAAACTTCACCTTGTCTTCAACTACTAGCAATTTCATGTAGGAATGTATTTTCTAGCCACATGATCTTCATATTTGACTTGTTTTCCTTCACTTCACATTAACCTGTGCATGGATCCTTGCAATGGAACAATTGCCATGTTAGGAAAACCCTATTTCCTGGGCCAGAGCACAACTCTGTCTCCTATTTTAAGCTCAGTACTACCTCAAATAAAAAAAATTCACCAAACAAGTTGTGCTGGTGAAGGAGGTCATTAGTTTGAAGGACATTACAAAGAACATTTGTTCCTAAAATTCCTAAAACAATTTGCTTTGCTAAACAAGATGCTCGTACTCACCCCCACTCCCATGGGATGCCTTATATGGGGAAAACAGTGGGAAATCTTTATTGAACTGCTCAGGTTAGCATTTCTAGGTGAAATTTCACACTCCAAGGTTAATTTCCTAAAAAAAAAAAGTTCACAATTTTCACATATGTATAAAAATCACCCACCATGACTAAAAATATGATCACAATGTTCTTACCTTACAAGCCCTTAAAATCTGGACATTCTTGCCTGGAGCTGTTCTTCACTTCTCTCCTCTTTGACACTTAAGCCCACATTAGCTTACAGGACCCGAAAAACATCTGTTGGAGGTAAAACATCCCAATATCCTATCCAGTAATTAAATCCCGGTTCAGTTCTCAAATGGCAACTCACTCCCTTGGCTCCTTACACTTCTGGATTTTTTTAATTAATTTTTTTCTTTTGTTTTTATTGATTCATTATAGTTACGCATACTAGGTTCATATGAATTTAGGTTCATTTTGACATAATCATAAATGCATGGAATTTAGCTTGCTCCATTTCAGTCTTGGGACCGTTTTAAGGAGATTTGCCAACAGCATTAGTTTCTTCTGTTAAATACATTAATGAAAAATCAAGGATGAGAAAATCTTCCAGCCAAACAACCCTCCCACTCTCTGTTGCTTTTGCATTTTAGCTTGTGTCCTTTACCTAGAGTCTAATTACTGGTTGCTTTCTTTTCCATCATCTTGCACTTCATCATATCCTTACCACTAAATTTGGCTCTGAATAGATTTAAGCTTTTAATCCCCACTGCTAGGAGAAGTCAACTTTATGGTCTTTAATCTGGAAAAGATTGGATTCCTTTATGAAAGTATTCATCATGGCTTAACTGAGAAGGAAACATCATAAATGTTGCATTAATTTTCTATTGCTGCTTTAAAAAATTATCACAAACTTAGTGGCTTACAACAACACAAATTTATTATCCTGCAGTTCTGGAGGTCAGAAGTCCAGAATGGTTCTCATTGACTAAACTCAAGGTATCTATCTGCAGGGTTTCTTTCCTTTCTGCAGTATCTAGGCGAGAATCCTTTTTCTTTACATTGCTTCTTGAAACTGCCCACTTTCTTTACCCTTTGGCCACCTGGCACCTGTAAATCTAGGAACAGCCCGTTGGGCCTTTAACAGCCAGTTGGGTCTTTCTCCTATAGCACCATCCTGACTGACTCTCCTGCCTCCTTCTTTCCCTCATAAGGACCCTTGTGATGACATTGCATCTACCTCTACGATCCAGAATCATCTCTCCTTTTAAGGTCCTTCATTTAGTCAGTAAAATCTTTTTCACCATATAAAGTGACACATTCACAGGTACCTGCAATTAAGATGTGGACCTTTCGGGGGACCATCATTATGCTAGCACAAATGCTAAAAGGGATTGGGAGCAAGCTGGGTAAAGGGGCAACTATTAACTGATTTCCCAGTGAAAGCATTCTGTACCTATAATTCCACAGCCTTACCTTTGTTCGTGGTAACACTGCATCAAAGAACATCAGAAACTGGTCAGAATCTTTGAGCATAGCATTTTGACTTTCTCATCCATATCCCATAACTTTCAAACAAGGCAGGGCTTTATTTTTCAATAATATATTTTGCCTCTCAATTCTGTAACCCAAAAGCACGACTTCTGCTATATCCTTTTTACTGACCCTCACTAATTGTAACATTACAAAAACTTGTCCTTTTAATTGGAATCTCAGTTCTCATACATTTCCAGCTTCTCTCTGCTCCCAATCCCCTCACAGAGGCAAGTAGTTCTAAGTTCCTTTAATGGCTTAGTCATGAATAAGTTCATTGGATTCTCCGTGGAAGGTCAAGGGGGGAAGATTATACTTATTGCTGTATCTGGTGATATTAGGCATACCAAATTAATCTTCTCCCATTTATTATAGATCATTAAAATGGCAATTTCTGAGTCCATAATACTTGAAGAATTGTGCTGTGCAGCCATGCAAGGTTTTTGCAACCCTAATATTTTCCATATCATTTCTAAAGTTCTTTAAAATCCCTACTTATAGATCCAAACTGATGTCAACAGCCCATATACAGTGCAGCTTTTCTTCCACTAGCAGTTCTTTTTTTGAAAGGAAAAAAATTTATATGCTCTGAAGAGAAGCCAGAATATGACGGTTCTTCTGTAAACAGATTATATATATGTATTATATATATATTTAACTAATCTAATATATATTATTTATATATATATTTGACTAAATATAGCAGGTAGAAAAGTGTTAGGCTTATCAGAAAAAATAAATTAAGAAGTAAATTCTTAGGATCTTTGAAATGAATAGATTTAGTCTCTATAATGATCATATTATTTAAAAAAATACAGTTTCTTCTAGAAAATAGTGAACAAATGAGATTTTGTAATATAAATAGGCAAGACAAATTTTGCGAATATCACAACTTCAGTGTTAAATCCTATATTTCTTGGAGGATAATTATAGAAGCTTCTATGGACACGAGACCACCACAAGAACCTCTTGCCCTTAGTAAATACACAAGACAGAATGTCACTATGACTGACAGGTGCTTCTAGTTCTAAGAGTGCCTACAGTTTGTAAATTCTTCAACTTTTCTTATATTTATACAACAAAAAGAAAGGACTGAACTTATATTCTGTGAGTTTTTGAAAGATTGTGATGGGTGTGGTGGCACATGCCTATAATCCCTGTGGCTCAGGAGGCTGAGTCAGTTCAAGGCCAGCCTCAGCAATTTCATGAGACCCGAAGTAACTTAGTGTGACTCTGTATCAAAATTACAAATAAAAAAAGGGCTGGGTATGTGGCTCAGCATCCCTGAGTTAAATCCTCAGTACCAAAAAAAAAAATAAAATAAGAAGAAGATTATTTATTAAATACCTTTGGGATTTATGTACATAAGTTTATTTTACTCAAAAAGTATGTATTATTAATTTTTATTATTAATTTTTTAAATTGACGAAGGTTGTATATACATATAGTATATTACATGATGTATGTAATTGTGTAATGGTTAAATCAAGCTAATTAATGTATCCTTTCATATACTTTTTTTGTCGTGAAAACACTTAAAATCTACACTTTCAGCAATTTTCAAGGATACAATACATTGTTACTATAGTCATCAGACTGTACAACAGATCTCTTGAAATTATTCTTCCTGTCTGGCTAAGATTATTTTAATCTTATGCAGGGTTACATGATGTAATTCAGAAATTAAACATGACATTTTAATTCTATAAAAATACTTCTTCCTTCAAGACTTCAAATTTTAACTGTCAACTTATTCCAACTTATACTAACAAATGATCATAAATTTCTATAAATTTGGTTATTTTCCAAACAGTCATTATTTTCTTTTCTTTTTTTTTATTTTTACAGACTTCATTTTGATTCATTGTACACACATATGGGGTACAAATTTTCATTTCTATGGTTGTGCATGATGTGCATTCATATCATTCTTGTTAATCACTCTTGTATATAGGATAATGATGTCTGTCTCATTCCACCATTTTTCATACCCCCACCATTTGTGACTGTGACCAACTACTCAGCAACTTAGATCGAGTCTTATCTTTTTACAAATTAGCTGAGTACCTTTGGGCAGGAAGGAAATACCTGCAATCAGAAAAATGCCTAGAAACATGGTGTCTTGGATAACTAACTTGGGGGAAAACTGACAGAGCTGCTCTTGCCAACTTCCATGGCACAGATATTCCCATCATAGTTAATTCCAGGCTACCAACAATTTAATCATCAGTGTGAACCAATAAAGGTTCAGCACACAAATATAACATAGTAAATTTCCAGTAAATAATTAGTTTCTGTTATTACTAAATCTAAGGTCCCTCTAAGTTTTATGAATGTGAATTGTCGTGCATTGCACAAATGATAGAGGAGGGTCCAGGTTAAGGAAGTACGCTGGGGGAAAGAAGTGATTATTAGCAGATAGGCTTTGAGGAAGATTTCAGAAGATATCTGAATTTAGGCTTGAGGGGAGGTGTATATGGAAGGGAGAATCCCTATTAATCATTTAAATAGCAGTCTTGAGACAAGTTTAGAGTGAAGATAAGAGGGAGACAAGATCAGAAAATATATGCACCAAAAGCCTGCATGTGCTGAAATGAACTAATGATACTTAAATTGATTTCTTGATATGTGTATATTATTTGTTTCTTTTTGAATATGGGGAATGGTTTTGATTAGATGTTTTGTCTGCAGGAGGATGAGAAAAATAGTTAATGATTAAAGTTAGTAGAAGTCAGGGTGTAGAATGAGGACAGTTAATGTGCAGAGGTGTGTAAATGGGTTTCCAGGAAACTAAAACTGTCAGCTGTCAGGAAGAGCAGGGGCTGATAGTGGCTTTGGGTCCCAAACTGCCCTGGGCTGCCCAGCAGCACTGAATCATGGGTTTTCCATCTGGTTTCCCTATCCTTATCACCAATTGGCTGTTTCCTCCTTTTTTCATTGCGCAAGTTCTTCATCCTCTGTTCTGTGTATCTTAATCATAACTCATAGTTCCTGTTTTTTCATAAAAGTGGTTCATGGATGACCCGTTTTTTGCTAAAGAAAAGATGCATCTGGGCCACCTACAAAGACAGAATCTCTAAGTGTGTCCTACGTGTTTGAAATGAACTAGTTCTTCAGGTGGTTCTTAGGTATCCTAGAGCTCAGAAGAATCCTAAAAATTTCCATTTGAGTAAGAGTTGTGAGTAAAGCAGGGCTGCTTTTGTTGGGGAGGGAGTGGGTATGGATATATTTGGTATAGAAGCTTTATTTTAGAGAAAGGCAAAAACTTTTCAAACCAGATGCAAATATCAAACAATCATTCAAAATCAGGCCAAAGAGAAACAGTTTTGAAAAAAATCAACTTATTTTAGTGCTCTCTAAAGAAAGCCATGCTGCCATTGGATTATTATTCTGGATTCCAGTCAGTGATTAGGTCATAGGAAAATTTCTGTTATTGTTAACTGACAATTCAAAATAAATAGTCATAGCGGAAAATGCTTAGATTTCAGAGGAGAAAACTTTGGAAGTGGGAATGTTATTGGAGATGAAAAGAGGACGTAGAGGATGCACTAAAATATTTAAAAGGATATTCATGGACAAAAGAAGATTTTCTAGAAGTTATATTTAATTCTCATAGCAATCTATGAGGAAGATGTTATTTTTGCCTTACAGATGATAAAAGCAAGGCTCACAGAAGTATATTCATTCATTCATTTTATAAATATTTATTAATAAGTTTTCCATGTGTGTTATAATAATTACAACGAATAAAACAGGACATTGCCACTGTGGTGGAGATGACAGGCCAGTGGAACAGAGAAACCACAAGTGAACTAGCAAATAAGAATATGGTCTCAAGGTCTGAGAACTTATTTGTCAGGGGATAATACAGTACATCACATAGAATGAAAAAGAATCATTTGATGAGGAAACTGTTTATTTACAATTTGCTAGGAAGGTTTCTCTGAGGTGGAGATGTTTAATGAGAGACCTGAAAGGAGAGAATAAGTCAACTATAGAGGAGAGAAGGTGAGGTGGCTTCCAGCAAAAGAATTGCAGATGTGAAAACTGCAAGGAAAGTTCATTGATATTGTAGAACGATGTTATGCAAGTGTGGTCTGAGGATGTTTCCCCTTCCAAGAACTGTTTCTTACTCATCTGAAGTAAAGTAAGAACATAACTGAGAGTAAATAGACACCCTGATAACAATTTGGCAGTAATTTTATGTCTGTTGAATCTAATAATTAAAATTTAGATTTACAGTTAAAAAACTAGAGTTACATTATGTTTGTCTATTGTATTTTATTTTGGGAGCAATTCATTTTGGTTAGGTTTTTTAAAAAGTATTGAGCCAATTTGGGGGAAAAATTGTACTTCCATGGAACATTAAAAGTTGATGTTAGAAATGTTGGCAGGCTATGAAATATGCAGAACTTAATGGTTCTGGTAAATTGCCCAAGATTACACAGAGAGTGAGAAGTAGAGCCAGGATAAAGTGGCTCTAGTCTACATGCCTTGTAGAGAGAGCACGTCCTCCCAGGTTATGTGCTAGAAAGTCAATAACCCCTAAAAAGCCCCTATATCTACTTTGTGACCATTCCCAACCTACTATCTGGCAAGTTAGTATCCATGGGAAACAAAGCTCCAGGGCCAATCAGTAAAACACATTTAGATCATCTGGCATTCTTGAACATGTGCTTTTACTTAGGTGATTCTCCAAACCGTCATTTCCCAGATGCTCTATGTCCTTTTAAAGAGCATCATAGTTCACTCCTATAACTTTGGGTGGGAAACATCTACTTCTTCATCTTTACTGATGAATATACACTAGGGAATTTCTGAGTTTCTTAATCCTTCTATTACTTATCTTCTTAAGATACATGAACATAGAAATTGTACATGTCCAAAGTTAACATCTTGGTCTTTCTTTTATCCAGAGCCCTAGAGGAGCCACGCGGAACTTGGAAAGATTTTCCCTGATCTACTTGAATATGATGTAAGAGGAAAGCAGAAGGAAAATAGGTCATTCTCCAAGGAGCCTAAATGAGCAAAAGAGGCGGAAGCGAATGTTTTAAGAATTCCACGACTTTTCACTGCCATCTAAGCTACTCAGTGTTTGAATTCCAAGAGGAAGTCATTTTACCTCTCAGGTCTGTTGTAGGACTTGATTTTGTAAAGCAACGCAGTGTTGTGCTGTTGGAAGGCACTGGACTTAGAATCAGGAAGTTGAGTTCACAGGCTGACGTGGGCTCCCACGGGTGGGAACCCTGTGTTAGTCACTTTACCTCAATGAGCTTCTGTGTCCTTGTCCAAAATGTAACAGAGTTGGACCTGATAATTTGTCACGCAGTTGTAAAAATTGATGTAATTCTAGGGGGGAAACAAAGGAATAAACAAAGGAGGAAGAAGTGAGAGAGAGAGAGAGAAGAAGGAATATAAAGGGTCCAAAGAACTTTTCTGAGACTACCTTTGCCTTTCTGATGTTATGTCTCTTCTTTTGTTCTTAGGTCCATGCGTCTGTTTTCCTGCTGTTTGGGATCTAGTCTATTAGCTGCTCACTGTTTTGCCAATTGTTGACCTTGCTAGAACCCTTGGTTTCCCTGCCATTCTTTGTGTGCTTCTATGAGGTTTACTATGATGAAAATAGGACAGAATTTATTGTGAAATAACATTGGCAACCTTAACTTATCTATTTAACTTATTTTTGTAGCAGAATAAATAGTGTTAGTCTTAGAGAATAGCTCACATTTTAAAGGCAGCATGCTTTCCCTGACCATTTGTCTCATCATATGACCCCAGCCCTCATTCTGAATTTAGCCTAGTGCAAAGAAAATATATTATGAAAACAGACATTTAGATATTCTGTATAGCAGTCAGCCCGTTCATACACTTGGCCTCTCCTGGCTCCTTTTCCCATGAGTTAACAACTTTCCACTACAGGAGACAAGTGCGAACTTACAATGGCTTCACCTTAAAGATATTGTTTTAAGTAGTAGAACAATATGGATTCTTAACCATAAGAACAAATTAGTGTGTTTCTTTTCAGTATCTTTTCCCTCGTCTTTCTCTATCCAGTGACCTAGGAATGAAAATGTAAGTCGTTTTCATTGTTGAATTGGATATTTATATATTTAGCAAGCTTTTCATGTGTTATTTAATTCTGTATTATTTCTTATATTTGTATTAAAGTAGTGAACAATTAAATGTGTCACCTATAAATATTTGATGTATAGTACTCTTAAGAAATGTGGAAATGAATGATAATCCTTGTATTTTTCTCTCTGTTGTGAAACCCTCCACTCTCCTCTATCTCCCACCCCCTAAAAGATGCAGTTGACATTTCTGATTAATCACAAAATCACAAATTCAAGGTCTCTGACCTGACCTGGGGGAGCTCCCCCAGTGTGTATCCTTTCACATGGACCATGGGTCATGGTGCACTTCCTGACATGTGCTGTTTTAATTTTGCTTTTAAATACCAAAAACAAAAACAAACAAAAAGTTTGCAAAGGTTAATTAGCTCACAGAGTTTTGAATTTATTGGAACCACCACTCCGTATTTTGCTAGATTTCTGGTACTACATCAGTCAAGATAACTGAAAAGTACCAGTTCTCAAACATTTTGGTTTCAGCACCCCTTTATGCACTTAAGGGGACCCCAAAGAGCTGTTTTGTAAGGTGAATTATATATGTTTATATCTACCATATTTGAAATGGAAAGTGATAAATTTTAAAAGCAAAAATTTATAAGCACATATCATTGTAGCTGTCTGAGTGTTGCCAACATCATGTATCATACAGCCTCTGGAGTACTCCATAGCACACTTGGGAAAGAATGAGAGAAAAAAGGGGAAATAATGGACTGATGTAATTATGAAAATAATGTTGATTCCATTGAGCCCTGAAATGGTCTCAGAGACAACACCCAAGACTTCTGAAACTAAATTATGAAGGAGAATGCCCTAGGAGAAGATTTCTTGAGATTTTTCTCAAAGAAACTCCTTCCTAGATAGCAGTTACCAGAGTGCTAGGCATTTCACCATTCCACCGGCACTCTGTTCAGGAAATGACCTTTCTGGAATCTCTTTTTCAACGTTTAGAAATTTCAGAGAGCCCTGAGACTAATCCTTATTCACCATTGATTATTCAATTTACATTGGTTATTAAACAGCTTATCAGTTACCTTTCAGAACATTGAGACACTCGGACTTAGGATGGTGTGTTTGATGGCGATGACTTGGAGAGTCACAGAGAAGTTCAGAGGGGCAAGAAGGGGTCATCCTGAGCACACACCTCTGCCTGAAAGGGTGTGACAATGTGCAGCACTGTGGTCCTGCCTGCCCTGTGACTCCTGCCCTCTCACCCTGGGGAGGGGCTTCCCAGTCCTTCCCCTCTGTACTCATCCTAAACTTGAGATTGTGGGTGCTTTTTGTATTTGTGAATTAGAAAGAAGTAGCTTGGACTTTGCATGTTTAAGTAAAATTGAGGAAGTTGTAAATTTTTGAGTCACTTAGAATAATTCAATCACATATTGCTTCAGAAAAATTTGAAAAAATTCCAGGGTGTTGGTAAAGCCTGCTCAGGGACAAGGGAAAACAAAAGAAGATTTTTGTGTTAACTGAAACTGAATCTGAAGATGAGGACTTTTTTTCCCTCCCATGGTAGGTATTCATCAGTCACTAACATCATGGTAGGTATTCATCAGTCACTAACAGGATAATTCATAAATCTAGGTTGGAAGAGAAAAAAATCCATAATACTACTAAGTATCATAGATTTTGGTTAAAACAATTTTCTTGAACCAAATTTCTTCTATGGTTTTTCCTAATTTACCAAGATAGTGAGTTCACTTTTAAAATTGAGTCTTTCTGGATTATTTCCTCAGAATTATAATTTTAAATTTTTTTGTGTTTTTGTCCTCAAAATATTCCAGATTTGCTCTCAGCATCCCTTCATGGATACTTAGAATAATTAACTTGAACAGGTCACATAGAGCATATGACACAACCTTTTGCATAGATACCATAATAATTGTACAGATAACTTGTGAGGCAGGGAAGGTATCAGAGCCCATTAATGTACGTGGGAAGGTAAGACTCCAATCTTTTCAGTGACTTTCTTTAGGTATCACTGTATATGTGTGATGAGGCCAAAACTGCAACTCAGAATTCCAGGCTTCCTGTTCAGTGTCCTCTGCTCCGCCATCCATACTGTGATCCATCCCACCCCATGTGTGAGTATACCCTGTTTGCTCTACCAGTATATTCAGAATCCAACTCCTACCTCCAGTCCTACCTCCTGGCCTGAACCATCTTCATTATTCTCCTAGATTGTTGCAACTGTTTTCTAATTAATCTTCCTGCTTCCACTTTCTCCTTTTTTAGTTTATTCTAAGCACTGTTCTAAAACACATCAAGTTGAATCATGCCACCCTTTTGTACAAAATGTCTAAGTGCTTTTCATCTCACATACAACAGAAGCTGAAGTCTTTACGTGAGCATTAAGACTTCACATTGGAGGGGCTCCTACCTGCTCTGAAGTCGTCTCCTACTACTCTCACCCCTGATCAATAGCCTCTCTGATGTTTCAATTATATTCCAGACATATTTCCACCTCAGGGCCTTGGCACTTCTACTCTGTCTAGAATGTTCTTTCTGCAGATGGCCACATGAGCCACATGGCCTTCCCCCTGACCAACATGCCCTATATCCCTCTCCCACTTCATGTTTCCTCCATTACCACCATTACTGTTTCGCATCCTACATATTTTATTTGTTTATTTGATTTATTATTTGTCTCCTTCCACTAGATTGTAAGTTTCATGTGGGGGAGGGGACTTTTTCAGTCAATAAATGCTTCTCAAATGAATTCTTTTTCTGCTAATACATTATGGGAGAAAGGAGTAGCTCAGACAACTTTGCACTGGAGCATCCTTTCTGCCTTATGGGAGAATGTGACCAAGATAAAGTGTTAAAAAAGGATTGCGAGCAATTGGCAGTTTTGAAGCACAGAAGCAAACATAAAGAACTTGGATCACAAAGAATGGAATTTCTGTTCCATACTTGGTGTTTAGTATGTGTGATCATGGGCCAGTCACCTAATCTCTTTGGGTTTACATTTCCTCAAGGATAAACTAGAGAGTGCATCAAATCTATCTCCCCGGGGTGATACAAGTTCAAAAAACAAGAAGTGCAAGTTTATGTGCTGAGTCCTGTCTGTCCTGTGACATCAAAACTCCCACCAGCTGAACCAGCACAAGCCTCTTGTCCTCAGTGACCTCTCCAGTGCCTCCTCACCCCTGTTCAGAAGTTGACACAGTCGAAGAGAAAGTGGGAGCCCTGGCATGGGAGCTGCCATTTGGATGAGCAGAGAGAAAACCCATTGAGTTTTGCTTCAGAAGCAAAGACATGAGCGCACCACCCAGGATGACTTGGCCTTTCCTGTGCTAAGGACAAGACAAAAGGAAAAACATGCAAAAGGTCAAAATCTGTTTCTGCAGAGTTGGCTTTCCCTGTAGTTTTGTTGTCTTACTGTGGAGTATGACTGGTTGTAAACTCCTCAGAGACAGCTGAGAGTCTCCAGAGCACTTAGAGAGGTGGTCAAAGCTGACCGCCTGGTTTCTTTCCAGAGTTGTGTTATTAAACCAAAGGAATAACATGTCATGACAGAAAGATTTGGCCAGAACTTTGAGCAGTTCCAGAGAACTCCACAAATACCTTGATAGTTTTAATCCAACTCATATTCATCTAGAGAGTGGAATACTCAACTCAAAAATATATTGAAACACCACCTGGCACACCATGAATATGTACAATTTTTTGTGTTAATTTTAGAAATTTAAATAAAAAGTGTTGGAATTCAAAACTGAAGGCATAAAAAAAAATGTAGTCATATTTTTCTGGGAGTAACTTTCCCTTTTCAGTCCAAGTACAGATAGCCCAGCTGCTTGGATCATGCAACTCAAATACCACATGATTCTTCATCTAGCGGTGGTGTTTAGCTCTATATCTGATAATTTCCTTGACTTTGACACATGTTGGTTTACATTCTGTTAAACCAAGACAATTATCACATATATCTCATATAAAATTAGGTCGGGTGATGGTTTTGATTGAATACCCTTAAGCAGCATATCATGTAAGAGACCAGATGACTCTTAGTTAAGAAACATCAGGAAGCACTAAAATTTCATTGACTAATTGCAAAAACAGTGAGCAGTCAGATGGAAGCACCATTGATCACTCTGTGGACCTTGAGAGGCAGATAGGGCTGGCCTAGCAGTGTTTGTGAAACATACCCTAGCTATCCTAGATGTTATTCCCTCTTTCCACTTGTCCAAGTGGATTTCTGAGAGGCCAAACTGGTTCCAGGGCTGCTCAGACATGGTTGGAGCTACTCAGGGAAAGGAGATGCTTCTATTTCATTTTAGAGCTAACTTTAATTTGCAAACCATCATGTACATCTACAGAATTAAATAAATAGTTAAAAAAAAAAACTATGGCAGAAAAATCAGTAGAGGGAAAGGAGAGGGGGATGGGGAGAGGGCAGGGGAAGGAGATGTGCTGGAGACTGAATTAGAACAAGATGTACTCCAGGCTTTTTAAATTATGTCAGAATGGATTCTTCTGTCATGTATAACTAACAAGAACCAATTTTTTAAAAACACCACTTGGAAAGAATGTATTCCTTCAGAGAATTCAAAGCCTATCAAGTTTATATTGTATTTGATTTAGCTAGATCCTATCCCCAAAGTGCCACCAGAAACCACCATCTGACATACAGCAACTGTGTATAAAGAAAGGTCAGTGACAGCTTGAGACCTGGTGTCTCAGTGGTCAAGGGACACAATGCCCTTGAATACACTGAAACTTCTTGATGGTCACCAAGAGGCAAAGTACCCACCCTATGAGTCTCTGTAGAAGACACTGGCTGAGAACTCTAGAAGGTCATCAGTAGAAGGGATTTCTTTTCTAGATCTCAGGTCTAGCAAACTCAAGGGACTTCCTGAGACTGCCCAAATACCACACACATCTTTGCCAGAATAGATGGGAGAACCAGACAGCAGAAATTCCAGTGCTATTACAAACAAAGACTCTCCTGTGGCCTGACGATATGGGCTGGGCACTGACTCAACTAAGAACGCCACTTCCTAAGTTTACTTGCAGGGTCAGGAACTCAGAGCTTACAGGAATCCAAAACTTTCCTAAACCACTTCTGTGTGAGTTTCAAAGCTATTCCCATCATTGGTTTTTTACCTACTTCCAGCTTCTTTGGCAGTGGAAAAGTATATACCTTGTTTAACAGATAGTATGTACAGCCCTGATGTTGCACTTAGTTCTGGAGAACACCTTTTCTGTTACGTAGATTTCTCTTGGCTAGAATCATTGTGATTGTTTTCAGCAAGCGTGTTTTTTCCTTAGGTCTTAGAGAGACAGAAAGCACAGGAGCGAGTGTGTGAGCGCATGCTTGGCTAGGGAGGGGAAGGTATCCAGAGATATCAGATTAGCAACCTCCACAGAAACACACAAGTACCACTCAAAAAGTGAACACTTACAAAGCCAGACCCAAATGAATTTCCATTCTCTCTCATCAAGTTTCAAAAGCCAAACATATCAGAGAGAACATTTCAACAGTGTTAAAAAATGAAGGAAAAGAAAACAAGTGACTTCACAAGTTTGGGGCCCATGTTTGGCTTGATTTATTCAACAAAGAGAGAATACAGATGCTGACGTCATTAGATGACGTTTGAGTCTATGGGATTTTATAGCAAATAATCTATAATAATTTTCTGAACATACCATTGTTAGAAGGCAACATTACAAATCTCTCTACTATATCATATATGTGCATTGCCAGTAATGTTTCTGGTGATCAAAATAGCATGTGGGGCTGAGGATATAGCTTAGTGGTAGAGCAGTGGCCTGGCATGCACAAGGCCCTGGGTTCAATCCCCAGCACCGGGGTGGGGGCAGCATGTCTGGCATTGGGTTGCTTTATCAAACTCTCATTTGATAGGTACCTCACTGTACTGGGTCCTGAGAGATAGTTGGAAAGGAAGGCATTAATAAAACCCTGTCCTGGAGAAATTTAACACTTAAGAAGAGACCAAGTAAAACTACCTGCCTTTATTTAGAAACAACTTGTAGAAATTCATGAAGTCAGATCATGAATATGAAGTAAAATTTAGAAATACAAATTGAGTATCCCTTCTCCAAAATGCTTAATACCAGAAGGATTTTAGATTTTGGATTTTGGAGTATTTGCATATATAATGGAGATATCTTGGGAATGACACACAAGTCTAAACACAAAATTCATGTATATTTGATATAGACCTTATATATATAGCCTAAATATAATTTTATACTTTTTTTAGTGTGCCTGCATTTTGACTATGATCCATCCCATGAGTTCTGCTGTGGGGTTTTTCCACTTGCAGCATCATGTTGGCACTCAAAATGTTTCAGCTTTTACAGTATTTCAGATTTCAGTTTCCCAGATTAGAGATGCTCCAGCTGAATATTTTTCATAATTAAATTTGTACTCTGAGTCCATATAATTGCAAATGTCCTGGATATGAATGATAAGGAGTAAGATTAGTCATATGCTAACCATGGGTGAAATTGAGGCCCATTGTACTCTTCTTTCTGCTTTTGTATATGTTTGAAAATCTTGAAATCTGAAGTTTAAAAAAGAACTCAGATCTACTTTGCTACTTATCTGACTAATTGAGGGTAATCTTTCATCTAGACAAGAATACTAGTACTCTTCTATTTTCACAATATATTCAATTCCACCACAATCTTTTCTTCTGTTTTCCAGATAAAATCTTTCCTCAATTATATTGAATTCCATGATTCTAAATCTTTATTATTAGAAGTGAAATCCCAAACTCTCTGCACCAATCATTCTTCAAACTCCAAGTGTTAAAATGATTATACAACCATTCTCTTGACAAGTATTGTAGTAGAAAAGAATCAACAGAAAGCCAGGTACTGACACAGTTTGGTAATCAGACAGGATTTAGTTCTGGATTCAAAAGAAAATTACCATGGTCAAGACACATGGCAGAGAGGTTTACAATAGTTTCTGACCAGTTTGGGTGACTTTTCTTAACTGCCAATGATTTATCAAAGCATACATTATTGCACACAACAAGATCTGAGTGATATTTTCTTCACATCCTCTGGTAGTATCAATGTCTTCCTCTGAGACCAGAAGTGGTATCAACCTGATCTGGGTTCAGGCTGGAAGCCTCTCACCTAGACTCGGTACTTTATCATTTCTGGAGTTATACTAAATACAATAATATTGCAAAACTTAACAAGTTTGTTTGTTTTTTTGTTTGTCATCCTCATATATTCCAAGTTACAAGACCTAGCTCCAAGCACATTTTCCAGTCCAGGAAAGTTACACCAGACTTGGTCACTGTGCCTTTATTCTCTCTCCTGGGCTCATCTCACACTGATCCTTAGGGGCAATTGACTAAGGGCACAAAATCTATCTAATTGGAATTTATTCTTAGAGCACATCATCTTAGCCCATTACAGAGTAATTTGCACTTTATGTTCTTTTTGGACAAAGCTACAAGAAGTATCACCAGATATTGTCAGTGTATTGACTAAGAAATGATGCAGAGGTCAAAGCACATTATACTACTTAGCCCTGCAAGTGAACTAAGGCTAGAAAACCTATTGTTTTCCTGATGGAATTGGCATATTCCCTCCTTTCTGATTCCAACTGTATAAATGACTAAGTTTCTCTTGTTGCTTTGACTATTAAGAAACCAAGACCCTATTAAGACATTTTTTCTGATTTTTATAATACTATATGTTCATTATAAAATAGTTGTGAAGTACATAAGAATAAAAATGAGGAAAGGAGAGATATTTTAAAAAATGAAAAGGAAAATCCCACCATCAAGAAATGCCACTATTAACATTTTTTGTGAAGTCAAATATGACACTTGATTGGTGAAACTGTATTTGCCATCATGTTTCATAGGGGAGGGTTCACTGTTTCCTTAGTTTCAATTTTTCCAATTTATACTTTAAGTATATATGTTTTGAAGCTGTTCCAAATCACTTTTGGGCTAAGAAAGGTCAAATAAAAATTAATCCCTAAGTAAACTGATGTGGTGGTAATATGAAGCAAGGCTTGCCAGGCCTGGGTTTCCTGACATAATACCCATTCAACTAGGGGATTATGAGGATTTATTAGATGAATCATTGCTTACATGTGGAAAACTGAAGTAATTATAACAAAACAGCTCCCATGTATTAAGTACTTTGCTATTTTACCAGGAAGAGTTCAGATGGCTGTTCATAATCATGTCATTTAATATTCACAGCATGCCTATGGAAGGTAACATTATTTAATTTACAAACAACAACAAACTCTAGAATCTTGGGAAGGCTAAGTAATGTTTTCAGTTATAAATTGTCTAAACTAGATGTTATTAGATGAAAAAAGTTTCACACGTGAGAAATTTTTGAAGTGGTTCTGGTGAAAAATCTCTTTGAGAATTTCTCCAGGAAGTTATACCTAAATCCTAGCCTTTGATTATTAAACAGTCTACTCTACTCTTTTGTAAGGTAATGGCAGAATAGACTGAGTTTACATTTTTGGATTAGTATAGTTAAGTAGAAATATCATTTCTCTCTTCGAAGAAACAAATGGAAGAATTAAGGCACTTAATGGACCTCTCCAAAAACTATCTCATTGGAGATCATTGAAGCAAAAGAATAAAAGAAGAATCATCTTTAGGGAACTGTAGAAGGATGGAATGGGCTGAAAAGAGAGAACTACTTCTACCCTGAAATAGAGCCAGGAGATTAAAAACTACTGGTTTAATCATGTGATTGGACATTCAAATATTTTTTGAGCATCAATATGGTATTCTGCTTACCTCTAATGACACAAAATAAATAAGAAGAGATATTTTTTCTAGAGGTGTTCAGGGAAATCACCATATAAGCCAGGACAATGAATGGAGTACAGCATGATAAACACTCCAGGCAGTCAGACTGGGACACACAGAGGGAGCAAATGTGGAACAGGAGGTGAGATTAAGGAGGGAAACATGAGGCCAGGGGATTGGGGTGGGCAGCAGAGAATAGGAAAAGCAGGCTACATTTGCACCACAGAGCATTCTGATGTAGAGTTTGCTTTGTATCTTGACCTGAAATTCAAGTGTGGGAATTAATATTAGAAAAAAATTGATGAATATTTCTCTCTGGCAGATAATTGATTCCTTAAACTCACAGCTACTCCAAAGCCAGGAATCTGAAGTATTTTATTTTACAGTGACAGCCTATGTCAAAGGAACAAACAGGGAGATTTCCTGGTTTTACTGGTTGGTATTACATGGCATAGAGGGAACAAGGGAATTTAGTGCTATAGCTAGTCCCTGTTACTTTTTTCCATATTGAATGTCAGATTGCCCCCATCAGATAATAGAAAAATTAGTGAACCAAGGGACTTCAGATTTATCATGTCTAACTCCAATTCTTTTTTTTTTTCTTTTTTTTTTTTTTTGGTACTAGAGTTTGAACCCAGGGTGCTTAACCCCTGAGCCACATCCCCAGCACCCTTTTTAATTTTTTAAAAATTTTTATTTTGAGACAGGGTTTATCTAAGCTGCTAAGGAAAGTCCTCACCAAGTTGCTGAGGCTGGCTTTGAACTTGTGATACTCCTGGGTCAGCCTCCCAAGTCGCTGGGATTGCAGGTATGTGCCACCACGCCTGAAAAATATCCATATTTCACAAATGAAGAACTCTAATTTACTCAAGGTTATGCACACAGATGATGATGTGACTTTGGTTTGGCTGGTAGGTCTTCACAGGTAGCTTCGCTCAGAGCAGGTTAGGAAAAGAAGCAAAAATCTCATTAAGAGTATCAGCAGAGGAGTGTTGCACCTTGTAATCTTATAAATCAGGCCAGATTTTTTGCGTTCCTTATTCAGCTGAAGTGGTTGGGACATGGCAATGAAATAGAAGCCCATACACTGCAAGAGTAATCATATGCCTAAACAACTTAATTGCCATCTTCAGGCCCTTCTCAGGTCAGGCCCTGGGCTTATACATAGCAATTATACTTGATAATACAGTGTTCTTAGACTTTATGGTTGGGTGGGTCAGATCACAAAGATCATGATTGTGGGTAGAGATTCACTTGGTATCCCAGTGACCAAGAATTTAGAATATGTAGGACTCAATTTCAAGCCAAAAGGTATTTCTCGAAAACAAATAGTTTTCTTTTTTTACACAAGGCATGGCTTTTCTCCCAAACCAAGTGGTAATTCTTCTGTTGTGACTTGCCACGGGTTCCTTACAGCAACCTAATCTGCTCTAGATTTTTAAGTACCACTGCATCCACACATCCACCCTCTGTTATTGGGATCCATAAATCTCCCAGCTCTGCTCTCTTACCTCTTCCCCACACATGTGCAATTAATTCCCTTCCATCTAAGAGTTTGGGCTTTCAGCATTTTGTGAAATAAAAATAGGTTAATATTATTTTTCCCTGCTTTTTAATGAGACACTAAACAAAAAAAACCCCACCACATTATAATGCACAGAAATAGAAAGGGAGAAACTATAAACTTACATATAATAAAAATTTAGGACATTCCTGGAACGTAACAAGTCTTTAGTAATGTGAATCATTTTTTCCTTGATCTGAACAAGAGGAAAATTAATAATTTGTCTTTAAACAATGAATGGGCAGTTCTGTGGAATAAGAAATAGATGTATTCTTTGGAGGTTGTAGTGGGGTCAAATTCTGTTGCCCAAAATACAGATCTGCATCGTTATCCCAAGAATCTATGAACATGACTATATTTGGAAAAAGAGTCTGTGTGGATGTAATTTAAAGTACACATCTTGAGATAAGATCATCCCGGATGATTTAATAGATATGCTCTAAATCCAATGAAAAGTGTCCTTAGAGAATGCAGGGAAGACAAGAAGGAAATGTGATCTTGGAGCAATGTGGCCACAAACCAAGAAATGCCTGGAGCCACCAAAAGCGGAAGTCAACAGGGAGCAGACTTCCCCCAGAGCCTCTGGAGGAAATGCAGCCCTGCCAGCAAGCACCTGGCTTTTAGACTTCGAGCCTCTGGAACCGTGAATCAATGTTGTTTTAGGCCATCAGATTTGTGGTTAGCCCTATGGAACAAAACTGAAGAGCAGACTACAACCAATTCGGAGGAAATAAGAAAATGAATTTTTTAGTTATAATTAGAAAATTTTATAAGAGCTGTTCAGGAGTGTAAGAGGTTGTTATGAAAGAGTGGTTTCCAGTCATTGGAATTGGGGTTTAGTAGTTGAATAACCAGGAGGGAGATAGCCCACTGCATGGAATTGGGGGGTCTGTTGGCACATTTTTGCTCTTACTTTTCTAAGATTTTATATTTCTAAACAGAGTTTCCTGGAATAATTTCTCAGGAATCCCCAGATTTTACTCGCATTGTTGTTCACTATTTCTGGTTAGGTTAAGAATACAATTACGTCCAAACAGGAAGATTAGTTTCCAGAGAAGGAGGAAGTCACTACTGACCATGCCTGGAAAATAGTTTGGAAATGCCTGATGTGGCTTCCTATGTGTGCAACCATCTCCTTGCAGTTAATTCACTTAATGCTTCTATGCTGGTAGAAAAGGGAAAATATTTCCTTTAAGTGAAAATAAAGAAGTTGCCTTATTAATATTAATACAGTCTCTTTCTTAGGACCACCAACCTACCTGGGACACAAAACTTGAATAATTTGAGTTTACCTGGAAGTTAGCTAAGTCAATTTTTTTTTTTTGCTTTTGATAGAAGAGATAATGAATCTGTTAAGCTCAATTAGGTTATATTACTAGATTACCATTGAGAGCCACAGGTAGATCTTAACTTGGGAATATAAAATGGACAACTCCATGATCTTCTTCAAATTTTAAGCCAGTCTTTGCTTTCTAGAAAAATCAGATAACCTGCATATTACTAAATTCAATGAATATCTTTTAGCTCTTGTCTGCTTGCCTCATATCTCTTTCTTGAAATTCTCTTTCCCATTATCCTCTGTGACACTACATGCTTTCAATTTTCCTTGGATCTTTCCAGTCCACTCTCTTGTACCTCACCTTTAAATTTTTCAGTTTTTGAAAGCTCAGACATAATTCCTTTCACTTTCTTTTTATTTACACTTTCCCCCTGATCTCATTCATGTCTATGGTTTTGACTAATATTTATACATTCACAGCTACAAAATGACTATCTCCAACCCAGACCTCTCTTTCATGCTCTAGGTATGTGCACCCAACTGCCTATCAAACATCTCTACTGAATGCTTTACAGGCAACTCAAACCAAACTGGTCCAAAGAATTGCCAGTCCATTTTCTACAACATACCCAAATAATTTTTCTAAGTGCTCGTAATGTCATTCCTCTGATTCATATCCTCTAATGGTTTTCCATTGTTCTTAGAATGTAATCCAAGATTTGTAACAGGGTGAATAATCTAGACTCTAGCTAATTCACCTCCTTCATCTTACAATTTCCTCTGACACTGTACTCATGTCAGTTATACTGCAAGCCAACACCACATCACAGGGACACAAGACCACCATATATTGCTCATGCATCCATGATGGTTGGCTAGGCATATCCTCTGGTCTTGTGTAGGCTTACTCACTCTTCTAGGGAAGAAGTTGGCAGTCAGCCAGGAAAATTGAAGCAACTTAATTCTTCTCTACCTGTCTCTCATCCTCCAGCAGACTATCCTGTATCATTCCTGTGACAATTAAAGAAAGTCTGAACAAGTGGAAATACACAAGACCTGGGTTTGGAACAGGCAGGTGTCACTTCCACCACACTCTGTTTATTAAATCAATCAAGTTCATCCCAGATTCAAGAAGTATGAAAATAAGAAAATATATGTATGAAAATAGATGGCACTTTTTTTAGTGAAAGGAACATCAAAGCTATTTAGCAAAGTTGTAAAGATAAAAGACAGAATGAAGATTCAGCATCATTGTCTCAATCTGTTGCTTTCATATCTGGAATTTTCCCTTTTCCTTCTTCTTTCCACAAGGCCTTAATTCCTACTCTTCAGTCTACCTGAAGGGTGTTCCTCATCTTGGCCTCACCACTCCATTTGGCTGTCTAAATTCTATGAATTCTTTAGCACTTAGATAATAAAATTTCCTAAAAGAAGTGTTTTAGAACTGCCCCTCCACAATGTTCAGATATTTGCATGTCCTTACCATGCCCCAGATATCCTCTCCTTGAACCAGTACTTTGACCAAAATAAATAATTGTGTCAATTAAAGATTTGACTACCCTTTTCATAGCCTCAAGAAGAGCAAGAGGGGATATTTTTAAATTGTTTAATATTGTGTCTCTACTATTGAACACAGTACCTTGTACAGATTAGGTGCTCAGCAAATATTTACTCAAAATAAGACTGAATGCCTACATTTGAGAAAAGGATCCATAGTTTTCATTAGAATCTCAAGTTGGCTGGCAATTAGGAACCACTTCCTGAAGATGATATGACTATGCAAGATACATTTGGAGGATGGAAGTACCACAGCTTGGGAAAATCAGGATCTGAACTGAACATTCAGCTGGTGGCCTGGGGTCCAACATATAACACAGGACTATCTAGGGTACCATTGAAACCTTGGTGGTAACAGGCTGGTCACCAAAAATTCCTCTACTTCATGTTTTTGTTCTCTCCCTATTTGCTTTTTGAATCAATTTGCAGAACTATTTTCATATCATGCCTTTTCTGGAATTTTCATCACTATAAAGAGATTATAGAGTCAAGCAGAAGATAACTGCAAAATAAAATAGGTCGTTTTTGAGAAGATCCAGATACTATGTTGCACTCAGTTCACAGTGCTTTATTTTATATTTGCAATAAACCCACAAGATTGTATTATCATTTATATTTTACAGATGAGGAAACTAAAGGTCAATGAGATTAAATAAATGTAGGCCATAGTCTGACTTCAATATAACTCACATTTTCAGTTTCTTTCATTCATTCTTTCTTGTGGCAAAATAGACATAATTAAGAGAACATAGCCTTAGCAGGATATTCCAAGGATGGAGACCTTTGTGTGGGTTTTGCTGAGGCCAAAACCACTGTTTTCCAACATACAAATATATTTGTTTTCTCTCTCTGTGGAACACTTTTTGTTGTCATCTTTTGTTCCCATTTGTCCCTCATTTTTAATGTCCTGATTCTGCCTTGCATCATCTGCCTCTCAGGTATTGCAGATAGAGGAGACTTTAGTCCCTTACGTTTATCTTCCAAAGCATCTCAGAAATGCTGAGAATTCTCCGCTGGGCTTGCTGAAAGATAAAGTGTACCAAGTTTTGGAGCCTGAGAAATGTGTGATAGAATCCTGACTTTACCCATTATTAACCTAGTAATTTTGAAAATATTTCATTGTTTTTTTTTTTTTCAGTCTCAGGTTCCTTATTTTTGGGGAAAATTCCAATGCCATATATTGTCACTTTAGCATAATAGCCTTCAAATTAGCTTCAATTAAGCTGACAGAGGGAGGGAGAGGCGTGAGGAAGGGAAGCAAACAGTAAAGGCAGGTGGAACCCTTCATCTAAGTAGATTGGACATATCCTGGACACAGAACTCACTGGACAGGAAATTCTACAGAAGGCTTATAAGTTTCAAAGGAAACTGAATTGCAAAAGAGACCACTGGTGTGACAGTTTGAGATGTTGAAATCACAGCTGGGCCTCTCTTTAAATAAGAAGATGATGGACATACTCTGAATGCCCATTTCAGCACCCAATCTCGGGTGTGGCATAGGCACTAAGTAAAAGTTCCTTCCCACCCTTAAGGATGATTCCATGCTATGTTTTTAAAGTATTAGGTCTCTGCGTGGAGGAATAAGTTGCTGACATCTGTTCTTTAGAGCCCCCAGGGCCAAGAAACCCTGGAAGCTAGCAGAGCTCAGAAGGGTGTTAGAGGAGGAAAATCTCATAATCACCATTGGCATAACTAGGGGAAATACTCATCCTTCGTGAAGACATGATCCTTCTTCTTCCCAATTGACTCCACTGGTTCTTCCAGTAACACAAGTCCCATGTGGAAATGACAGCATTTACTCATATGTTATTCAACATATAGATTCCTTTCTAACCTTTTGAATACTCATTACGCTCCCAGGAAAAACTCGTGTCTTGAATTGCAGCTAAAAGTCAGAGTACGTGGTCTGACTAATACTTGTGGGGACTGTAAATTTAATGCTTTTAAAGGGCCTGTCAACATTGACAGGAATCACATGTGCTTTTTGGCTCTGTGATTTATCACCTCTGCTCTTTGCACAGCATGACCTTTGGCTATGAATTTTTGGCAATGCTTTCTTTGGTGCCTTATTCTGGTGGAATGTACATATTTTTATTAGCAGACTGGGGAACCAAGGTTCTAACCTTTGGCTGCATCTAGTCCCTAGAAATCCAGAGAATTCAGATGTATGTCTCCTTTAAGGAACTAGAGGTAGGGAGACTGGGAGAGGGAAAGAGAAAGAAGATACTGTGGCCTTCCCTTGGGCTCCACTGTGGGCATGCCTGCTTCTACATGGGAAAAGCCTGCTCATGTTCCTTCCCAGCCTTTCCTTCCGGTCCGGTACCCATTACATCCTTTCCTCTATAACCCATAGCCAGAGCTCACCCATGCTAAAGAATCTCCCTTCCCCCAACTCTGCTAAGAAAACGCAAACAGGACAAAAACAAGATCACCTCTCCTGGCGTCATCTTGCTCCACTCCTTCTCTTTCTGTATAGAGCCAAGGGCTTTGCAGACTTTATTCTTTTCATCTAAAGCCACTGTTTCTGAGGTACTAAGAGTTATTTTCCTGGTACCTAACATGTAAGAGAGACTAAGGAAGCACTAGATCCCTTTTCTCTAGTTAAGGAGAAAGTAAGCTAATTCACATGAAAGTACTGCATTACTTCCAATTATTTTAAAACATGGAATTCTTGAAAAGGCTTATAAAATGGACAAACGAACTCAGCCATTAGTGGTTATGTTTTGTTTGAAATTTAAACGTTTTAATAAAATTGTAAAATTTCTTATAAAAGTATGAATTACCTGATTTTTTTTTAAAGGAAATCTGCCTCTGCTTGGTCAAATGTACAACTTATACACAAACCACAACTTCCTTTAGACTGCCTGGATTCTTGGTTTTCACAGAACTTAGCACAACATATTTTTTCTAATTCATGGGAGGACCAAGGGGTTTCATTCATTTTGGTTACCTGACTCCTCATAGAGCTTTGAATTTGCAACTTCTGAGCTGAAGGAATTTGTCTATATCTGGATTGAAAGGAAGCTTCCTCTGAGACTCACTCCACCTTTTCCCAAGGTAAGATGCTCACAGCTCCAGTTTACTGCCTGTCTTCCTCTTGAATCTGTCCATTCCCCTTCCCAGCACACGATAAGCATCTTGAATGCAGAGACTATTTCAGGATTTAATGTGTTTGCAGTCACAGTCAAAAGGATTAAAATGTGTGGTGGGCAGATTAGGGCTCTTCCAACTCTATTTTGTGTCTTTTCCTGACAGACTCTATGAGAATTATTCCAGAAGTTACTGAATTTGTCATTTCTTTGGCTGTGTCTCTCCTGCCCTGTGGTTCTCTTTGGAGGATGCCACTGAGGCTGCACATCTTTTTGGCACATCTTTGTTTATACAAGTCCTGCTCCCCCTCAACCTCAGCCTCAAGTCTTGAAGGATGTTTTCGGATTTTCCATGCTAAGATATCACAACACTTTTTCAGATTTATATTTTAGTACTTTATTTGGTAACTTTAGGTACTTGTTTTCCCCAGTGGTCTGTGGGACAGAATGTACATTTTATTCTTCTTTTTATCCTCAGTAGCTGTTGGAACCAGACACCCAGAAAGTGCTCAGTAAATGCTCGTAAAATAAAGAGGCTTCAAATTTGGGATCCTGACATGAACTTAAGTTGTTCCTAAAAAAAAAAAAAAAAAAAAAAAAAAACAAACTAAAAAAGTCCATAACATGTTATAAAGGCATGTATTAACACAAGAAATGCTCAAAAATATGTACTTTGGGTCATGATATGTACTTCTTCCTCTGGGTTGCATGAAAGTGTAAAAATACAGAATCAAAATGTGATTGAGTCACTTAATAATTTAATATCCACCAATTCAGCAGGTACTTCAGAATATATTTCAGTAGAGTTTTGGAGAAAAACTCAAATGTGCTTGCCTTTTTAAAAATTTTTTACCAAGTTGAATAATAGCCTCATTATAACCTATCCCTTTCTCTTGGAATATTTCAAATAATATACAGAGATCTTCTTTGGCTAGGTGATTATACAGACACAATCACTTTTTGAGACACTAGGACTGATAAACAAACACAAAATGGCTGAGAAATGAAAGATAAAAGCCACCCCCTTCCTCACTAGCTGCTATGGTTTGGATGAAGTTGGTTCCTAAATGTTCATGTGCTAGAAGTTTAATCCCATAACTCTTGCATTCTGTACGCTTGCAGAATTAGCACCACATGGATACCACCAAGGTCTGTGGCTTGCTCCCTTCAGAGTGATGGCATATGCCAAGCCTGGATCTCTTGGACTATTTCCCTTTCCACTTCTTCACCATATTGTGATGCAGTTGGGGGCTGGGCTGGGGGGGTGCTCATCTTGATGCCAATGACTCTCTAGTTACTAGTATCATGAAAAAATTTCTTTTCTTTATAAAGTGCCCAGATTCAACTATTTTGTTGTATCAACAAAAAATGTACTGAGATTAGTAGCAGAGCCAGGGTAGGAATCCAGATGGGTCAGGTTCCAAAGCCCAAACTCTTCTTTCCTTTATCTTGTTGGCAAAAACCGTTTCTAAGTTGTCATTTGAGGCCTTGTGAAAAATGACCCTGAAGATCCATCATCAGAGTTCATGAGGGAGCCCTCAAACTTTGCAAGCTTCTGGCAAAGTCCCTAGCCAATATCTCTCAAATATGCTAGTTTTGTCACCATTATTCCTGTTTAATTCAGTCCTTGCAGAAAACCTTTGACTGGCTCCTAGGAAATTGCTTTTTGTTCTAGACACTAATCTTTATAAGGCTCTGCAAATCCTTTATTCTGACCCTACCTCTTAGTGATCCCCAAATCCTGAAATCTTTGAACACTGCTGCCTAGAACTCATGATCAACAACCAGCAAACTCCCCTGTGTCCTTGATCTATTTTCTAAGGGTTCTCTTCCATCTGTTGCACTATCTGGTTTTGGTACCAGTGGGCCTGCAGCCACTTGCAGTGGTTTTACTTTCCTTGCACCAATGCACCTGGATATGGCATGAGTGTTGGGGTCTTTTCCAGCACCACCCCCCCCCCATTGCCACTACTAAGCTGCTTTCCTTTCCAACTCCATGAAAACCCCTTTCTTTGAATTTCAAATACTCAGATGATTTAGCAATCATCTTTGTTACAAAGTCCCATCTACCTTTCCCAGGTCATTTTCCTCATTCCTTAAAGATTATAGTTCCTGGGTAATTATAAGTACCCCAAACTACTGTTATAATTAGTGGCTGTATCAGTGTGTGCATAGATGATCCTCTCAACTCTCTGGCTTCTTCCTCTCCACTAACCTAGCCTTCGCTCTTGCTCGGGCATCCAACCTCACTCCTGTAATCATATCCCACTCTGCATTCACACAGAAATTGCTACTCCTGATGACCTCATTTTCATACTTTCCACTATCAGGAAACCATCTCCTATTTTTTCCTGTTCACTTCCTCTAATACTCTAACTCTGGCTACCCTTTCTCTGTACTTCTCTTTATCCTTAATCTCTTATCTTAGGTTCTCAACTGAGGGTGATTTTTTTTACCCTACTTACTCCAGGAGGCTTTTGAAAATGTCTGGAGACAGTTATGGTTGTCACTTCTGAGAAGGTTCTATTGGCACCTAGCCAGCAATGGCCCAGGGTACCCAGGACAGCCCTCTAGAGCAAAGACTTATCCAGTCAAGTCTATAAATAGTGCCAAGTTTGAAAAACTCAACACTCCTAGGCCTCTACCTATATGTTATGGAAGGAACCGTGTCCTCCAAAATAAGGTGTGTTGAAGCCCAATTCTCAGTTCTTTGGAGCATGCTCTTATTGGAAGGCAGGGTCACTGTAAATGCAGTACAATGCAGCCAAGTTGGAGAAGAGTGGGTCCCTAATCCATTAGTACCAGTGTTCTTCTAACAGGAGCACCACATAAATGTTGGTTCTGTTCTACTTAATTAAGTACATGACTTTGCAGACCTAAGACTGTACAAACAAAACACATAGATGATGAAAACCAAATGTGATATTTTGTTGTATATAGAATTTTATGCAAATATAGCAATTTTAAGAATCATTATATTGTTTCCAACAGACTTTCTGTTGAAGACATTTAAGAGAAATCAAACAAGAGACAAGTGATTTTAACTGAAGTGCTTCGAAAATTCTGCTCATTCGTGTTTATATATATATATATATATATATATATATATACACATATATATATATATGGTTTTATTTATTTATTTATTTTTTTCACCAGGGACGGAACCCAGTGGCACTTAACTACTGAGCCACACCCCAGCTCTTTTTACTTTATTTTGAGACAGAGTCTCACTAAATTGCTGAGGGCTTCACGAAGTTGCTGATGCTAGCCTCAAATTTGTGATCCTCCTTGTCTCAGCTGCCTAAGCCACTGGGATTATGGGCATGAGCCACCATGCCCAGCTGTAACCAATTTTAAATAGTTAAGATAATCTGATTTACTAACTTTTTGAGTTTAGGTTTTAAGATTTTGAAATGCTTAATAGAACCATAGAAATGTGTGTTATTATCAACTTTACTACATTTTTTTTTTTTTTTGGTACTGGGGATTGAACCCAGGGGCACTCCACCACTGAGTCACATCCCCAGCCCTATTTTGTATTTTATTTAGAGACAGGGTCTCACTGAGTTGCTTAGGGCCTCACTAAATTGCTGAGGCTGGCTTTGAACTTGAGATCCTCCTGTCTCAGCCTCCCGAGTGCTGGGATTACAGGCGTGCACCACCACGCCCCGCTTACATTTTTTAATAGGTTTGAGGAAGGTTTTGTTTCTGGAATTTCTATTCTGCTTTTTTAGGTGTTAGAAGTTCTTGAACAGATCCATTATGTTGATATTGTGATTGTAGCTGGAAATACTTACAGGAATATAATAAACCAGGAGTATAAAATATGCTGAAGTATTTAGTAACAATCAAATTACTGGATTTAAAAATCCATTTGTTGAATTACATTCACTTTGAAATATAATATAGTAGCTAAAGATTCATGCAGATTTTATTTGTGAGGTATATATTAATCAAACAATAGCTATATACAAACTATGCTTGATTTCAATATTAAAAATTCATAGATCTGTAAGTTAATTTACTAGATTTTTAAAAACTGAATATAAAAACTTAAGAAAAATAAGGTTTTCCATTTATAGCTGTATTAGATGTACTAGATTCAATGTCAAGGGTTAACATAGGCTACTGTAAGTATTGTTTTCTGCACACAAAAGTCTTTATGAGTTTTTTTTTTTTTTCTCTTTTTAAGCTTTACTGATGTCAGACTGGGATTGATCCAAAAAATCTTTCTGATGAAAGTGTCACCAAGGCTGAAAGGAAAGAATCTGAAAGAGTGACACAGAGCAGGAAGAGCCTGAGTAGGACAGAGAGGGAGGATAGTGTGTGAACTTGAGAACCTCCTTCTCAGAGCATGAGGGATAAGGTAGGAATTCCTAGGGAAGTAGATGCCAAAACTCCTTAACTGGAAAAGTATGCAAGAGGCAGCTGAAAACAGCCCCTCCAAATGCCTCCCACTTTCAGTGTGCAGTGCGTGTGCGTACACACACACACACACACACACACACACACACACACGCTTGTATAACAAAAATGAATCCATTGGCACCATCCAGACCTCTCTTGTGTGAAGAGGCCTTGGTGGGCAGTGACCCTGGGGAAACAAATAAAGCTTTTGTTAGTGTTTCCTTCAGCAGAGCCTGGTGCCAGCTCCCTGGCTCAGGAAAAAGGGCAGCATTGTGTCTCTCCCCTCTTCCCTCTCTGTCTAAGCTAATATGCTCATTTCCTGGTAGGCAGTCAGGCCTCTTTCCCTCCTCCCCTCTTCCGCAGCCCATCTGCAGGGCCTTGATCTGAGTTGAGGTCAATACACGGATGTAAATGGGAGGAAACAGAAAGCACTTCAGGAGGAAGCACATTTGAATGGGATAAAATGCAAACCAGGTAGACCTCTGCCCTTCCAGAAGGCCCCAGGCAGAGTTTTCCTCCTGTCTGATCTCTTGTTCCCAGTTCAGGGTTTTGGCATTTGTTGTTTCCTCTGCCTCAAAAATGAGCCTTTTCTGTCTTGTTCACTCCTGTCTCTGCCATGTCCAAAGCAGTGTCTTTACAAAATAGCCACTGAGAGATCCCCTGTGGCTGCATGAATGGAGACCAGCAAGTCCAAGAATGCTCTGTGAGTGGCCTCTTCGGCATTCTCAGCTTCCGTTCCCCCTCAGAGTGGAGTGGACCCCTATGGGCAGCAGCAGACTTGCCTCCTGCCTCCCACCAGAAGCAACCCAGTTGGGGCCCTTCAGGGTTAAGAGAGAGAAACTGGCAGCTTCCTGGGAAGCTCTCAATGCAAAGTCTTGCAAAGGCACAGGTGGACACTCTGCACTTAGTCCTTTTCTCATGCCAAATGTAATCGGTCCTGCCAAATCCCACAGAATAACAGATCAGAAGAGTGTCAGGTTGGCATGTAACAGCTTCGAATTGATACTGTCTCTTGTATTGCTAGCTCTGTGACTTCAAGCTACCCACTATTCTTCCCTGTATGTCCTTTTCCTTATATATAAAATGAGTTTTAAAAGTCTACTTTAAATAAGTTAGACAATAATAAGCTCATACTTGGTTGCAGTAAGGAACAAAGAAGACGACATTTGCAGAGATTTAGTCCAGTGTCTCAAGGCTGGTATGTTCAATTTTTATCAATTGTATTGTGGTTTTTGTTCACCTTAGTAAAAGCTGCATAGGATAGTTTGACTTGGATTTCAAACTGTGTTTCAGATGAGTGTAGGATTTTTTAGAGGCACTTCAGGTTCTGAAGATGCTTAATTCTATTGTTTTCATAGACTTAATTTTTAAGTTTTTAAAAACAGACTTTAGTTTTAATATTTAGCTCTGTAGTAAAATTGAGCCAAAGATGCAGAAGTGTCCCCGATCTTCCCTTAACACACACAGCTTCTCCCACTAGCAACACCCCATGCAAGAGAAGGACATTTGTTATAATCAAACCTATGTTGACACATGATTATTACCCAAGGTTCACAGGATCATTAAGGTTCATTCTTTGTGTTGTACATTCTATGCATTTTGACAAATGGGTAATGACATTCATCTACTATGATGGTATCATTAAAGAACAGTCTTATTGTCCTGATAATCCTCTGTGCTCTGTTGTTTCACTTCTTCCTTCTCCCCAGCCCTTTTATTATCTCTGTAGTTTGACCTTTTCCAGGATGTTGTCTATTTGATGCTAAGGTTTGAATGTGTGGAATGTCCTCCAAGGGCTCAAGTGTTGGGAGTTGGTCCTCACTGTGGCAGTGTTGGGAGTAGCGTGGAACCTTTAAGGAGTGGGACCTACTGGGAAGTGATTAGAGCACAGATGTTCTGTGGGATCCTGGTTAGTTCCTGCAACAGTGAACCTGGCCCATCCCTGGTGTCTCTCTGGTTTCCTGTCTCATCAGGTCATCCTCCCACATTTGTTCTCACAATTGTGACACCATAAGGTTCTCACTAGAGCCAAACCATAGCCAGCAACATGCCCTTGAACCTCCAAAATCACAAGATTAAGTCAATACCTTTTCTTTATACATTACCCAGTCCCTAGTATTTTATCGTATTAACAGAATTTGAACTCATACAGTTAGAGTTATACTCAGATTGAATTGCTTCATGTTGTAACAATGCATTTAAGGTTTCTCCACATCTTCTCATGATAGATTTATTTTTAGTGGTGAATAATATTTATCCATTCAACTAATGAAGTACATCTGACTGCTTCCAAATTTGGGCAATTACCAATAAATCTGTTATAAATATTTGTGTGCAGTTTTTTTGTGTGTGTGTGAACCATATTTTCAACCCATTTGAGTAAGTACAAGGGATGTGATTTCTATATTATATGGAAACAGTATTTTTAGTTTTGAGAAAACTACCAAACTGTCTTTCAGAGTAGCTGTACCATTTTGCATTCTCACTAACAATGACTGAGAGACTCTGTTGCTTCACACCCTTGCCATTGTTTGCAGTTGTCTGTGTTTTGAATTTTGTCCATTCTCATTGATTGCAGCAGTATCTCATTGCTTTAATTCATATTTTCCTAATTACATATACTATTGAAATTTTTTTCTTGTGTTTCTTTGCCATCTGTATTTCTTCATTATGAGGCATCTGTTCAGGTCCTTTGCCTGTTTTTTAATTTGGTAGTCTGTTTTCTTATTGTCTAGTTTTAAGAGTTTTTATATATATTTAGGATAACAGTCTTTCATCAGGTATGTGTTTTTGAAAATATTTTCTTCCACTCAGAGGCTTGTTTTCTCATTATACTGATGGCTTTCCCAGGAGCAGAAGTTTTTAATCTTAATGAAGTCTAAATTATTTTCTTCATGTTTGTACGTTTGTGTTGTATATAAGAAATCAATGCCATACAAAGGTCAACTGGATTTTCCCACTGTAATCTTCTAGGTATTTTATAGTTCTGAGTGTTATATGTAGATCTGTGATCTATTCTGTGTTAATTTTTGTGAGGGTGGTTTGGTCTGTATCTAGATTGAATCTTTTGTATGTGGATGTCCAATTCCTTTGGCATCATTTCTTGAAAAGACTTATTGTTGCTGTCTTGTATTGCTTTAGGTCCTTTGCCAAGGATCAGATGACTATATTTATTTGGGTCTATTTCTAGGCTCTCTACTCTACCCCACAGATGTGTTTGCTTTCACTTTCAACAACACTCACTGACTGGATTGCTGCTTTATGGTATGTTTTGAACTCCAGTCATGTCAGTCCTCTAACTTTGTTTTTCTCCCACAATGTTATTATATTGGTTATTCTGGGTCTTTTGCCTCTTATACAAAATTTCAAATAAGTTTGTTGATATCTACAAAATAATCTGATGGAATTATGATTGTTATTTCATTGAGTCTATAGATCAGTCTTCCATAGGGAAAAATTGACACCTTGTTAATATCAAGTCTTCCTATCCATGACCATAGACTATCTCTGCACTTAGTATGTTCTTCCTTGATTTTTTTAATCCAAGTTTGCAGTTTTCCCACAAACGCAAATTATATTGTTTTTAATTTCAATTTTACTTGTTCATTTCTGGTCTAGGAGAGTGATTACTTTTGTATATTAACCTTGTATTATTATTTATTAGTTCAAAGGTTTTTTTTTTTCTTTTTTGTCAATTCTATCAGATTATCCATACATAAAATCATAAAATTATGTTACCTGTGTACAGTTTTATTTCTTCCTTCCATTATGTGTGTGTGTGTGTGTGTATTTTTTTTTTTTTTTTGTCTTTCTGCATTAGCTAAGACTTCCTGTATGATGTTGAATAGGAGTGGTGAGTGGGGAAGTCTTTACTTGATTTCTTATTTTTTGGGTGGAGGGGGAAGAGTCTAGTTTCACCCACTTAAGTGTGATGTTTGCTGAATTCAACTTTTAAAAATAATCTTTAAGCTTTAATAACTTTAAATATAAAATAACACCTTTAAGTAATTTTAAGTAAATACAACTAGATGCCTAATTTTAAATAAATAAATGTGATTAAGCACATTTTTCTGCAAAGGTGACTTCTGGGAGGAGTTGGAACAAAGCCTACATTCTCAAGTTCTGATAAATGTGTCTTTGATTAGAAACAGTGTAGGTCTGATAGGTTTTACTTCCTTGCCAGACAATGTTGAGCTTCCTGTGAGGTGTTCTAGGTGGTTCCTGGATGGCAGCTGGCCCCTCTGTGTTCAAATTCTGGTCAAACTATAGGAAGCTTTGACATGAAATGCAGACCAAATTCTCTAATAGCTACCTAAGTGTTGAGAAAAAATAATTGCCTTAGTATAAACCCTGTGCTTTCTAGTACTGAGGCCAATGGCAGATATGATGTTAAGTTGGTTCTATAACCTGTAAAGTCATATCAGTTACTTGATTTTTAAGGAGGATTCTAAAAATAGTATTTATTACACATTCAAACCTTAATAAAACTTCATTATGTGCAGAAAAATGGAAAAATGAGCTGGTCAGTAAAATTCTCCCACATGTCAGCAGCATGGACTCCATGGCACCATGAGGCTCTTCATGTAGGAGGGTTTATAGAAGTTTGTCTGCTAGCTCTTCTTCATCTTCATCTTGTTCCTCTGGTCCCAGGTATTGGGAGGGGACACTGTCGTAATTCATGTTGTTCACACAATACCCTTGCAAACAACCAGGGACACCAATGGTTAAAAGTGCTCTAGATTATGTACCTTCTTTCACAGAGTTCCAGATACTTTTAAAATTATAATAAATATTTCTGAAGAATAGATTTTGTAATGTCTTCCCTTTTCTGGCATTCCAAATGTTTGACATTACTTGACCTTCATCTTCCTTCGGAGGAAAACTATCATGGAGAATCAAAGAGTTGAAAGAACACAAAAAGAGAGGAAGCTTGGACAAGCAAAAGTAATTATTTTTCGTTAAGTTGGATAACAGAGTAAATTAACACTATTCAAGAAGGCAATGTAAAATTGAAATTGACAATTCAAAACCAAACTAATAACTTTGTTTTAGATTTTTTCATTGACAAAATGTATTTTGAACTAATTTATGTAGTAAAAGCTTTATGAAAATGAAGAGTAATATAATAAGCATACAATGCTCCCTGACAAAGTTTCAGGAATAGACTGTTGCCAACTGCAAACATCATTCAAACTTGCGCGAGGGCAATCTTAGCATTTACTTTTTTGTTTAAATTGTAGAGCTCTTTTGTTCTTGATACCTTTTAGAAATAATAAAATCCCATGTACCCATTTTTTTCTGCTATTGAATAGTAAGTTTATTTCCAAGCCAGAACACCTTTAATATGTGTGATAATTCTTTTGATACATTCTATTCAATAAACATTTGCTGCATATGTATGATATAAGAGGTGCTTGGGTTTTATTTAGCACCCTATGATTATATTCCTAATATAAAATGGCATGATTCCTGTAGCTTTATTCTTTGTACCATATTGTCAGTCTCAGGGTTCTTTCAAGTACCTCCCCTGGTTCCTCTCTGAGATAAATGGATCCTCCTTGTTTTTGCCTGAAATTAAATACCCATTACATTTGTAGTAGCCTATCTTTCCTGGATTTTTAAGAGCAATTATACTTCAAATTTTTATTTTAATTTTTGATTCATAAAACATGTCAATTATAATAACTGTAAATGACTTCTTTGTGTTAGTTTTTTTAAAGAACATATACTGCACATTTGTCACAGGAGGGAAGGTACACTACAAATCTTTGCTGAGTAAATTGATAAATAAGTTTTAATTGGAGGCAAAATTTATCAAAGGAATAAAATCACATTTACTTTTCAGCTAGATTGGAACAATGTTAGAGGACAAATAAGATCCTTCCTTCTGCTCATGTCAGTTTCAAAATTCTCCATCACAACCTTTAACACTGCTGTGTTTTGGCACGTATGCACATTTTTCTGACTAAGGTAAAGTCTCCCTCCACTTCTGCTGCACTTATGAAGTCCTTTCCTTCATTCAAAGCCAACACCCATAGAGAATTCTCCAAGAACTAGTTTGTTTTTCTTGTCCAGTTACTAGAGATAGAAAGAACTGGTGGTAATGAACAGCATATTAGATCATTTCCTCTAGGTTTTTGGTTCATTTTGTTTCCTAAAAGAAAAGTAGGAAGTTATTAAGATGGAGCAGGGTTCCTCTGCCCTGCATTTGTAAGATAAGTAAATATTACTTTTTAAATATGCCAAACAGAATCATTTAAATAAGCAAGTCAAGTGTTGCATATTAGACTTTCATGCCCTTTAAGACTATGATTTGAAGATTACCAATTACAAAAGAAAAAAGCTCTTTGGAGTTTTCCTTTGCTTAAAAAGAAATCCAATCATTTGTAACTTCACTTTCCTAACGTACAGGTTTTGCTGCACATTTGAAAATCAATCAAATACTCTCTCCTGAGATTATTTATATCATGTTATTTAATGTCTGCAGAATTACATAATGGTTCATTGGTTTAGAAACATGGTAAAGTGCTCAAATACCAAGTAAAGTCCCCAGGAATCTTGAAAGAAGAGGAATTACCTGGAGGTCAATGGAAGTTATGAGATGCTGGAATTGGGATTCCTAAGGAAAAAGGAAAGAAAGGAGAGCAAAGGTTGTTCATGCCTCTGTGTTGGGGGGTGGGGTCTGTAATTTCAGATGTCTAAGGGAGCCAGGGGAGGGGGATTAAAATACAATGTTGAACAAAAACAAGAAGTTGCAGGATTCATGTAAAACTCAAAACTCAAGCACTAGATAGTAGGAAGTGAATGACTAGGAAAGGAGGGAAGTATCCCTGCAGCACTGGGATATTAATTTGTGGTAGATGAAAATGAACATTTTTAAGTATAAAACTTGTTGGTACTGCTTACAGGTCCCAAAATGTCTTTTGACTGAACCCAGAGTAAGTTTCTCCATGTTTCTCAATGAAGTATCTAGCCTGTCTTGGTGTTCTTGAGTCCTCCATCCCTTTCCACCCTCTTGGAATTAAGATTCTCCAGTGAAGAATAAAGGAATTGAATAAAGGTAGTACTCCCAGAAGTTTTAAAAGGGTCTCTGCCCAGGGCGCTTCAATAAAACTGCTCATGCCCTGTCTTTGTAGACACTCCTGGGCAAGTCCATACCTGTCTCCTCACCTTGGCACTTGGAGCTGGTTTTCTCCACTGCCTCACTCCCTGACTTCTGAAGGGATTCTTTTTTGGAACTCCTTGACTCCCAGATTTACTTTTCCCCAAGATTATGCCCTCAATTTCCCCTTTGTTTCACACTCAGTTCTTTCATGAAGTACCCTCTCACCATCAGACACACCTTTAAGAAACTCTGCGAAGGGCAAAACCTACAGGTCCCAACATTACTAATAAGGAAAGGAGTTTAGCTATGGGTAATATTGCAAGAACACTGAGGAAATGAAGATGAAAGGTTAACCAAGCAGAGCAGGAGCTCCTGTACACACATCTGAGTAAGACGGAGCCTGTGGGCCACAGGGCAGCCAGAGACACTTGCTTTTGCAATAGGCTCGGCAGGCTCTCTGGATAGCAGTCAGGTTCCTGCACCCACACTGCAGATGTTTTGATGGTGTTCCAACTTCCTATTGAATGAGGCCATACAGAAGTGAGGAGAAAGCACAGCATATCCCTAGCATGAGGAAGCTAAAACACCTGCCACCACGAAAATAGGTGACTAGATCCTCGTAGGAAGGAAATGGGGAGGCAGAACTCTTGAAATCATTAGTGGAAGGAAACCATTGTCATAGATGGCTGAGAAAGCATGCATATACTCTGTTGTCTTTCACCTTGATGCTGTGCCCCTGGGAAGCAAGGCTACAGATGTTTCCTCAATAAAACACTAAGCAGAGTAGAGTAATGCAGGTATCCGGAGCTTAGAACCAGAAGATGCAGGTTTATATTCTTCCAACAAGATAGTTATCTCCCAAAGCCGTGGCTTCCAAATTTTAGTTTTTTTCAATTGGTAAATTATAATTGTACACAATGGTGGAATTTATTGCTGCATTTTCATACATGTACACAATATAAAAATATAATTTGTTCCATTGTGTTCCTGATACCTCCCCTGACTTCCAAATTTTTAAAAAATGAGATGATAAAAAAATATTCATTTCATTCTACTATTAAGAGATATAGGAGAGGAAATGTATGTAAAAGAA
Source organism: Glaucomys volans (assembly GCA_020662805.1). Classification (NCBI taxonomy): domain Eukaryota; kingdom Metazoa; phylum Chordata; class Mammalia; order Rodentia; family Sciuridae; genus Glaucomys; species Glaucomys volans. Next base: position 44,273 of record JAJEJO010053860.1, read on the forward strand.
CTTCAAACACTAAAGTACCTCATTAATTTGAAGTTGTTTTATGACTTTTTAGTGCTTTAGCACTTAGGGTATTCATCCTAAGCATTTGTGAATTAAATGTTAGAGATCAGAAAGAGAATTCAGAGTTTTAGTCCAAAATATCTGGGTATTAAAAGAGACATCTAGCAAGGCAGGTATGAGTACTATGAGTACTATGATAGTATGATGGATTTTCAAAATCAGTTAGACCTCAGTTTAAATTCAAGATCTGTAATATACTAATTCAAGATCTGTAATAACTAATATATTACAAGATCTGTAATATATTAGTATAATATACTAATATATCTGTAATGTTATCGTAGGTTATCATTTGTCATGCCTGGTGTCCTCATCTATGAGTGATTCTTTGACTAAATGAGAAATCTATTCATGATTAAATGAGAAATCATAGCATGTCATACATAGCATTAGTTTTCTTTATTCCTTCTATTTCTTGACATGCCTCCATAGTCTTCCAAGTTTATTAAAACAGGAGAAAGGACACTTACCCAATGAATCCAAACATGAGATCCTGGCATGGAGTAAGGTGGAGAAAAAACATTGTTCCATGGAAGACAATGCTGGGCTCTTTATTCAGCCTGTGCTCCTATAATTATGTGTCTTTTGTATCCTCATAAAACCTACAGTAGCTAGGTAAAGAAGTGTCGGGTGATGCAAGAAAAACTGGAGGACACAGAGTTGTCATTTTGGAGAACAGTACGGAGAAATGTAGGGAAATTATGATTCCATGGCTGTCACTGTGAGTTCACAGATTTGGGTTTCTTTTCTTTTGTTTTTGTTCTTTTCCTTAAGCTGGACTTACAAAGATGTACCTCCTGAATCTTTGGCCTACAACTATCTTGTTCATGAGTCTGTGGTATGAATAGGAAAACTTCCATCAATGGTGTATAGTAAGGGGAGAGGCGTAAGCAATGACAAATTTCTCCAACAACAATAAAAAAAAAATGTGTATTAGAGTATTCTAAACACAGTGTAGTAGGAGGAGCCTGGGAAGGCAGAACTGAGGACGGTTTCAGTTCACAGGGGTGTGTGGAAAGAAACAGTTCCTTGATCCCAGGACTCCTTTGCCTTGCAAATGTCTCCACCACATGTAACTTCCTCAGGGCAGGATGAGTTATATATTTTGTTTTCTATCAGATGTCTTGAGAAGCCAGTATGGGACAAACAAGTTTTTGGCAATGAATAATGATAACATTTACCTAATTCTTTGGGGGCAGCAGCTAAGGCTCCCTACTTCTCCCTCAAGAAAGTTTTAACATCAAGGCTGAACTTGGAAATGAATGGTAGTTGAGTGCCTGAGGGAGCAGTGACAACAACAGCTCAGTGCTCTTAGGTTGGAGAGGCTTTGTCTAAAGATTTCCCAGGTGATCGTTGTGCCTGGAGGGAAATGGCAGCAACCCAGAGAATCCTCTCTGCATGACCAGGGTCATGGCATATCTATAGGTGCAGCATTAGCAAGGGGAGAATTTCTCTGGCAATGACTTTCACTTTCAGCCATAAAGTTTTGTTTAGAATAATGAGTTTGTGAATCAGTTTTGGTATATTCCAGTCTCAAAGAGAGATGGCACAGTCTCCATTGTCGGGTCACACTGAAGC
>JAJEJO010053862.1:6764-34061 GCA_020662805.1 Glaucomys volans
CATTTAAATAGGGGAAAATAGTGATAAAGAGCCAGCAATGTCACAGGAAAACAGGGAACTGAAACTCCAAACTTTGGTTCTCTTTCATTTGAAAGAAAATTTAAAGTCAGACACCAAAAGCCATGCAGGAGAACTGTATTATAAGTGGAGGTGAAGTAAAAGCAAAGCAAGGTGAGGCTGAAGCACAGAGCACTCTCAAGAGTGGGCTGTCTCCCAGCAGAGAATGACACAGGAGACAATGCTGTCCCCAGATTGATTACTTGGGATGTTTAGCTGGAAGACTGGCTCCTCCTTCAGCAACCTTCACCAATCAGGTGTTCAACTCCTCCATCCAGCACTGGAGTTTAGACCTCAGTTGGTCCTCTCCAGAACTGTCATGGTGACCATCCTATTTGGGGGAACTTCATCTGCAAGCCAATCCCATGTTAATATGGGCACTGAGATCAGTAGCCAGGCAGAAGTGACCTTAGTGTGCCTGTGCCACTAAAGGAATCTTCCGTCCCAGACAAATACAGACACCTATAACCATAATTCCTAGGTTTAAACCAACCTCAAGATGCTGTCAGGAGTGAGTCCTATTAATCCTTTTCTTTTGACCTATTTTCCCATTAACTCCTTTGCTACTGTTTATTTTCTACAAATTAACTGCCACCCTTTGCTTTCTTATACGTTCTGAAAGGAGAAGACCTTAAAGTAATTGAAAGAATGCTTGTGACCTTGCTGTGCATTTCTCTGCTCATTGCCAGCTCCTCCCTAACAAAGACTTTTCATGTTAAGCTTACCATTGCAGTTTGAGAAGTATCATTTTCCATTGATGCACAAATAATGCACATGAGAAGGGCCCATAATACAGCTGGCTGGAGTCCCAAAGTGGGGAACTTCTTTGCATGTTTTAGAATTTAGGTTCCCATTTTGTTTCTTATCCTCTCAAGAGCAAAGAAAATCCTATAAGCACTGGTCAGGGAATTGAAAGGGTTTAGGCAAAGAATTTGCTTGTTGGAGAGCCTTTGCCCTTGTTTGCCTAGCCTGTGACCAAGGTGTCCCTACTTAAAGACTGCATGACAGGCACCCTCAGGACAATCTTGCCTGCCTATGACTAGGGAATCTTCAGGAAGGAGTGTTTATCTTCAGAGATTAGAATCTCTCAGAGATGGTGGCAGCTGCCCTAGTGGCTTTTAATTCTATATCTTGTGCCCACCACTTAGAATGTTTATTTTTGCTCTTAGATGATTTTCAGAAATAAGTAGGGAAGGAAAAAAAAATGACTTAGAAGCCAAAAGGTTTATAAATATGTATAATAACCAAACTGAAATAAAAATGCTCACAGGATGATTTTAAGGTAGCCCTACAGATCAAACAAAATAAATTAGGTGTGCTGAACTAAAACAGAACAACTAGAAGGATATGAAACCTTCAAAGAATATAGATTCTTGGAAATTTGAGTACTCACCAAAATGATATCCTTATATGGGAATGGGCTTGGCACAAAAGACAGGAAGGAAGGGAAAGAAAGAGAACCTTTTGGTCATCCCCAAAGGGAGATGAGGTCCTTTATGTAAGGAAGTCTATTCAAACCGATTCCAAATAAAGACAGCAGAGAGCTCTACCAAAGAGAGTGGGGCTGCAGCTGAGAGCAGACTCGCAGGACAGGACAGGCAAGACATGGAGACAGCACAACACATTCAGAGTTGGTATCAAACTTGGTTCCCGAAGTCAGGAATCCCCCCCAAAGGCGGTCTTGGTTTAGCTCCCACTGCTGACAGCAAATATGTCAAATTAAAGAACAATCAGAGGTTCTCCAAGAATAATGGTATTTATTTGTAATAGAATACCATTGCATTGAAGCTCTGAGTGTCACAGTATATTAGCATATTCAAAGAAGTTGCTGCAAGGGAAAGTTGTTAAAGAGAAAAAACCTGAGATATTTTGAAATAATCCTTGGCCACAGGATGATTAACAAGGAGAGGGCCAATCTGAAGTTGAACAGGAAGCAGCTGGGCAAATGTCTTTGCAGAATTATTTTTAATCTAAAAGTCTTGTTCTAATTTATTTTAATACTTCATCTCATTTTAAAATTATTTGTTCTAATTAGTTGTACATGACAGTGAATGCATTTATACATTTTGATAGATCATACATCAAACACTATTTGAACTAACAACCTCTCACAAATCAAATCAAATTGTCATAATTTTTTCCAATTCTTTGATCATACAAAGATTTTTATTAAAATTATGCTTGCTGGGCATGGGGGTGCATACCTGTAATCCCAGCAGCTCAGGAGGCTGAGGCAGGAGTATCATGACTTCAAAGCCAGCCTCAGCAACAGCGAAGCGCTAAGCAACTCAGTGAGACCCTGTCTCTAAATAAGATACAAAATAGGGCTGGGGATGTGACTCAGTGGCCAAGTGCCCAGAGGTCAATCCCTGGTACCCAAAAAAGTAAAATAAAATACAATAAAATGATGCTAAAAAATTCTATGACTCTTGGTATCAGTGTTTTTCTTGCAAATTAACTAACAGGTGAAGTCGTTGCAGGATTCTCACACAGAGAGACAGGGCACTGGGGCATTCAGCAGGAAGCAGCGTTTATCAGCATTGGCACTGGCCCAGCAGATTTGTATCCAAAGGCTGAGTCCTGAGCACGGCAGGGCATTGTCTTATATACACCCATTACATGTTAGTTCCTCTGTCTTCCCTAAATGGTAATGTACCTGTTAATCGCTATGCTATCCCATAAAATGTCAACAGAATTGCCACAGTTTTATGCATAACAGAGTTGCACGTGCACTCTGAGCGTGCCATGTCATCCCTTTTCGTTTTGGGGGTGCAGGAGCACATAGCTACGGCGTGCATCACATCACTTTCTCCCTGTTCCAGGAGAGCCCTTGCCATGGAGTGGTACAGGCAAGGGTCTAAACTTAAGAGAATTTAAGAAATATTAGAGAGAATGGGAGAAGAGGAACTGGAGACAAGTATGTAAAAAAAGAGAAGCATAGAAATTTGAGACAGTAATTGTAAGGAAATAGAATTGAGACATCATGTGGGTTTTTAAAATTAACCTTTTAATTTGTTCTAATTAGTTGTCATGTGTTTTTGCTGTTTGTTTAGTGGTTAAGATGAAATCAGTAATACCATATTTTATGCTGATAGTAATAATATACATACACACACTGAAGGGGAGGAATATCTTAAAAATCTCCTTGAGTAGTGAAGAGGCTATGAGGAAAGTGCACCTGTGGAAAAGTAGGCAAGATGGAACCATGACGTATTCTTCTGTAACAGTAGCACAGAAGGCAAAGGGTATGAGTACAGATGGTTTTAAGTGGGAAAATGTGATCAACTGAGAATGAATTTGGAAGAGGAAATTTTTAGGAGGAACCTGACATGTGGGCTGGGGTCATAGCTCAGTGGTAGAGTGCTTGCCTAGCCCATGTGAGGCACTGGGTTGGGTCCTCAACACCACCTTTAAAAAGTTACATAAAATTAAAGTCTTGTTCCATACCCAGAAAAACCAATTAGACTAAAATAACTGCAGCATAATGGGAAAGTAAACAGACTAGAAATACAGTGTGGTATGATTTTAGCAGAATTAAGGACCAATTTAATGTTTGTGGATATGAGTTTAAAGTGTCACTAACAAAGAAAAGCAAATAGTAAGATGGTAGCTATAAACTCAAATGTATTAATGATTACATTAAATGTAAATTGACTATTTATTTTAAAGACACAACATGTCAGACTGGCTTTTCAAAAAAATAACTCACTTATGGCAAAGATGCATATTAATTATTAGGATACAAAAAAGTCATGTTAAAGGATAGAAATGTATGTACCAAATATACACCAAAACTGAACCTATTGTAGCTATATTCAGACAAAATCAGTTTTAAGACAGGTGTTATGATTCAGATATGAGGTATCCCTCAAAAGCCCATGTGTAGACAGTGCAAGAAAATTTAGAGATAAAATGATTTGGTTATGAGACCCTTAACCCAGTCAGTGTGGTGGTGGGAGTCAATCTGTCCCCATGGACAATGAGTGGACACCTGATCCTTTGATATCAATGTCTGCCATGGCTGACTATTTTGGCGGCTCTTTTGCAGCTGTGATTAAAAGACCCAACCAGAATAACTGTAAAGGAGGAAACGTTTATATAAGGGCTCACAGTTTCAGAGATCTTAGTCCAGAAGGCCAGCTCCATTCCTTAGGGCTCAAGGTGAGGCTGAACATCATGGCGGGAGAGTGTGGCAGAGGGAAGCAGCTCACATCATGATCAGGAAGCAGAGAGAGAGGTCTCCACTTGCCAGTTACAAATATATACCCTAAAGTCACACCCCAATTCCCACCTCCTCTAGTCACATCCTACCACTTCACTTACCACTCAGTTGATCCCTATCAGAGGATTTATTTACTGATTAGGTTAAGACTCTTACAACATAATCATTTCTCGTCTGAACTTTCTTGCATTGTTTCACACGTGAGCTTTGGGGGACACCTCACACCCAATCCATAACACTGACAGACCCTACACCTAACATTCCCAATTGTGCAGGCCCACCCCATGTCTGGGTCATACTGTAAATATCTGTGACCAACTCTATATTTTAATTTCTAAAGGGTTAAATCTGGTAGATATCGTGTGATAGACATCTATATCTCTTCTGTTTCTACTGTGGGGACCTAACACCTGATAAAAAGCTCTAAAATATGTGTTTCCTGCCGGTTTTTATGTACATTCAGGCACACCTGTGTATTGTATGTTGTGTCTACATATGTGCTTATCTATATATCATTTACATGGTACCAAAGTTGGTTTATAGGTAAATGAGCACTCATAAAAAATGGATCCAAATGCCTTCCAGTTCATGTGACTTAAAATGGTTAAACAGATAAGAGTAATTTAAAATGACTAACCCACACATTTCCCTAGGTGGTCAGGCGATCAATAGCGTGTTGGTTTCTACAAAATATTTAAAGAGTAACGTGCACTGCTTTTAGGATTTTTCTTTAGCAGAGAAAAAGATGACTTAAAATGTTGACTAGGCTTGCTTTTCATGGATAGCCTGAAGGCAACACTTAAAAATGAGTAAATTATATTTAACATAAATGGAATTAATCTTCATAAATGTTTGTTAGAAGAGACATCTGATTAATTTGCAAAGTTAAAATACTAAAACATCAACTGCTAAATATAAGTTCAAGTCCTCTTGGCTTCCTAAATTCCATAAGGTAGCATATATTTGGGTCTATTAATTATTTTTATAAATTGGTAACTGGAAAAACAGTTTAAAATTGCTTTCTTTCTAGGTCTTAACTGAAAGCAAGATTACTAAGAGTTAGATTTCTAACAAGTGTAAGTCTATATGCAGAATACAAAAATTTTCAGCTTTGTTTGGATTAAAGTACAGTATAAAGCTAAAATATTTCATCTTATTTAAAAGGAATGGTTTGTCTAAATTCAGAAATTTCATAGGGATTGTTTCAGAATATGAATTTAAGAAAGGGTCTGAAACTAGAAAAGAGATATAAGAAAATTATAGGTATGAAAATATACTTTACTATGGAATATTAGAAGGCAAAAGAAATGTTTCTGGATGAGAGTGTATTTTTTAAGGTAAAGTAATATTTTTGTGCTAAAGCCCAAGATTAAATAGAGGCCAAAACTAAGGATGTAAGCAAATTGTAGGCTGTGTATTAAATTGCAGAAAATTTGTGAAAGCTAAATCAAAACGTTTGTGTGATTAAGTTGTCTGCAATTAGCACAGTTAGTCAAAGTTATATACGGGTTTTTCTACAATTGGATTTTAGTGTACCTCTTTTAAAGTCTTTTAAATAGATTATTTCATAACTGGTTAAATAAATATGTTATTTTAGGTTAATACAATATAGTTGACACCCTAAATGAAGGTGACTAGAGACGTGTATACATCTGAGAACTAAATATGTTTGTCTGAGCCTTGTCTTAAGTGTTAGGTAAAAGTTTGTGAAATGGAAGTTTATGTTGGTTTATAGGCAAGGTAACAAGTGCTCCCTTTTATACATTGTATCTGGCATAAAATACAATAAAATGGCCACACTGCCATTTAAAAACCTGACTGACATCTGTTTGCTTCAAATAAGTCTCTTTCTGATCATTAATACTTTTTCCTAAATGTAAGAGATTTAAGGCTATCCTCTGATTTTTGCTAGTACTCCTAACCTATGCAGATCTGTGATTATAGTTACCATATACAATGGATTCTAAATTTCACTTTTAAAGTTAAACTTAGTTAATATAAGGACATCGGTAATTGTCTTGCTATTACTGGCTTCTTTGTATATTAGATGGATTTGTTTCTCCAAGTATTCAAGCCTTTTAAAACATAACGCTTAGGAGAACACTTTACTAAGTTGGTGTTCTCCACACTAAAATTGTCTGTAGCAATTGTCTCCTTCAGATTTACATAGGAATAACAAATTTGGTTGGTATTTTTTTGTCACTTAAAGTTTTATACCTGGATATAGGTAATTTGTTATCAATAAATTATATATGAAATTTTGTCTTATTCTTTACCCTGGGATTGGAATTTAAATGTATTTTTGAAAGATAATAAGGAGAGTCTGATTTGTTTAAAAGTTGAAAATGTGGAACATGAAAACATTTTGCCACTTTTTCCACAAAAAAAGAAGTTAAGAACTTTCTTAGCTGTACTGTTTGATTCATGTTTCAGATGTCATGTTGTATTATGTTAACTGATATTAAGATAGGCTCAGGAAACAATACATGATAATTTTGCAGAATGATACTTCAAAAAAGGGGCAAAGATCAGCCTCATAAATAAACCATTTTAAGATTTGTCAAGAGGCCAGCATCATCTGAGCAATGGCTCTGCCTCTCATCCTTCTCCATGTTAGGATGTTTCCAAAGTAGGCTAGAATTTAGCTAATTTAAAGGTATGTTCAAAAGGTAGATTTTTTTATTATAAAGATTTTATGATCTCAAAATAAACAGGGGATATAATACAAAACATATGTAAAGTGTTGGGTAAATTGTTTACAAATTTAGGTTTGTAAAAGAGTTTTAGAAGGAAGTACAACTTGTAAAGAATTTCAAATGTAATTGAGTTGATATATATGTGGGCCTTTGTAGAGGCTAAATAAATACCAAAGATACATTAGTGTTCATTTTGTACCCTCCTTATAAGACTTTTTGACTATTGCTCCTTAGTGTTCTGCAGAAGTACCACAGAACAACTGAGTTTATTTACGACAATAAGTCATCACCTACAGGACAGATAGGATATAATGCTGACTTCCAATACTAATGCTGACCCCACTTAAATAGAAGGGGTAACTGTAAAACCACAGGCATTGAAGTTATAACCCATTACTTCCACTTTAGGACTGGTGAAAGTGGCTGGGTGCAGTGGTGCATTCCTATAATCTCAGCTTCTAGGGAGGCTGAGGCAGGAGGATTGTGACTTCAAAGCCAGCCTCAGCAAAAGGGAGGCTCTAAGCAACTTGGTGAGACCCTGTCTCTGAATAAAATACAAAAAAATAGGGCTGGGGATGTGGCTAAGTTGTTGAGTGCCCCTGAGTTCAATCCCCAGTACCAAAAAAAAACCCCAAAAGACTGGTGAAACTGGCTGCTGGATGTTTAAAACAAAAACTTGGAGACCAAAATCAAGGAAGTAAAGGAGCCAAGGATAAAGCAGCCAACATTTTGGACCTTGCCTTCCAAGTTCATTAAGGACCCGGGGAATAACAGAATCCCTGTAAGGGCCCTGCAACTCAAGAGAGTCACCTGTCCTCCAAATCAGGAGTTTGAGAGGACTCTAGAGAACAGGAAGCCAACCAGTGTACATTCTGCAAAGAGGAAGATCATTGGAAAGGGAAAGGTCCTCTTACGCTTCCTAGGGAAGCCACATGTGGTCAGCAAGACCCTGACCTGTCCTGGCAGATGGCACCCCTGGTAGAGGAAAACTAAAGGAGCCAAGAGACCTCACCAGTTCCCAAGAGTGATCCCTGAGGAATCTCAGCTGACTGTAACAGGAGATAGGAACAGGTCAGTTTTGACCAACATGATCTTAAACACCTAAGAGGAGAGTACAATCAAAGCACAGGCATATATGGACATTTAAATGAAAAAACAACTTTTTTAAATGTAACTTAAGAAGTGCATTTGTGTCAGCCCTACCAAAAGTAAGAAAAGTGGAGGTTATCACAGGAAAGGTTCTTGTGTGGGAGTGCCTAATCATAACTACCACAAAGGACTCTGGAGTCACATGTTTGTCCTGAGTCAGTTTGAGCCTGATCTCGGAGACCTACAAATCTTCCTAACTTAGATAAACTTGATCTGTTTCTCACTGGTATGATTATCTAGCCCCAATATTTATCACTCAGATTTGTCTAAAAGATGCACTGTGGCACACAAAAGCCCTCCTAACTTTACCTAGAGGTCCCTAAATGACACTGTTAAAGGGATCCCTGCAGTTAAGCATAGAGGCAATGTTAATGAGAAAGCTGTTATACAGAAATCAGATGACATTAGATATCTTAACTACAGCTTTAGGGGACATCTGTGCCATTATAAAAACTAAGTGTCGTATGTTTCTGACAACTCTGCTAATGTTCTTAAAGCTTTAATGGTCTCCACTCACAAATCAATGGCATGTTGGATCCCACCCGAAGATTTAATGAGTTACTGCTTTCAGAGACTGGCTGAAATACTAATTGCTTCTGTGCTGTTTATATATATATAAAAAGTAATGCCTTGCTGTCTTGTTTATTGTTGTCCTAGCAGGATCCCTGACCTATGTACGCCTTGTCCATTCACCTACCAACTGCCACTGTGGACCTCTGGATGGCCCTGACACTAAATACTCTTAACTGTCCCTGACCCACCTGATAGAGCATAAGGACTTTGAGTCTATTCCTGCCACCTTCACCCTCTCTCAGCAGGAAGCAGCTTGGAGATATTGTCACCCATTTTTTATTACAAATGGTAGACAGAAATTGGTCGTGGGGAAATGTAACAGTGGTCCACTTTATTCTTTGAATATAGCCCTTGTTGCTCTGCCACTGAGGTTCATTTTAAAATGAAGAAATATCTTTTTCTCTTCTCCTTCTCGCTTTCCCTCACCTAGGGCAGGGGGATGGATTTCCCTTTTTTCCCATCCTAGGCTGAGTTACCTGTCCTTGACCACACACTCACCCCAGGAATGAAGCCATTCAGACTTTGGGGATTTAAGAAAGGCCTCTCTCCAAAATTAACAAGTGAATTATAAACACACACACACACACACACACACACACACACACACACACACACCCTCTCACAGGGCACACCTGGAATCTAACCTTTAAATCACCTGTTTAAAAGCCCATTGTTCCCTCTGATGGTCAGAATCACAGCCTCTGGGGCAGAAGTCTCCTGTGTTTCCCCTTTGTTAGCAACGCAATAAAACTTCTTTTTCCTCTTTCTCAAAACTTTGTGTTCATTATTGAATTGATATTGGGGACAAGGACCCGGCTTTTGGTAACACTTTTAATCAAGCTCAGAGTAATGGCACCTTACTTCATCCACAACATAATCCTGCTCAAACCTTGCCATAAACATGAACTTAAAGAATCAGGGAGATGAAAGCCCCCAATCGTCAACCCCCAAGAAGCCACTGCGGGGTGGTGAGGACCTGAAGTCCCACTCTTACACGTTCACCCCATAGCAACAGCAGTGTGGAGAGGGAATGAGCCCCAGTCAGCAGCTGATCCTGTGGTTTTGGCAAAAGCCAAGCCTGGGAAACTTCCCTTGCCAAAAGGTGAGGATATGTGAACTGCCTTGACACTCGACTCTCATGCTATCATTTATCACATGTTCTAGTACAATCGGTTTTCTGGGTACAGCAAAATGGCCACAAGAGGTTCCTAACACTGCAAATTTTTAGTGCACAAAAAAGACTCTTGATCACTCACAGGACTTGAACAAGTTGCAGAGTTTCTAAAGGTAAAGGTCCTGATCACGAGACCCTGTGTATAAACTTTTGAAGCTAGTTCTGGGTCTCTGTTCCTCCATCAGAGGTCAGTGTCTCACCTGGCCTCATCTTTACTTAAAAACGTCTCTGTGTTTTTCTTAATCTCCCATCACTCCTCCTTTGATTCTTTGTTGTTGCTGCCTTGGTTGTGGCAAGTAGCACCCCAACAGGGACACGAGTACAGGGAAACTTCAAATAAAAGACAAGGCAACTCTCCAGTGAGAAGCATGCATAGCAGAATGTTGAGGTCCTAGTGGAAGAAGAGGTCGCTATGTAGGAACTTCGAGGTAAAGCATGGATATCAGAGGCCAGATATCAGTAGCTAGGTGTAAATCATGGGGCATTTAGGTTCTCAAGAGAGGACCCTTAACGTGCAAATGCTGAGAGCAATGCTTAAAGCTTGAGGATATCCCATTAAAAGTCATCAACTGGCTAAATTTTTGAATTTTGTCAATGAGACTTGTCTTCCCAGAGGAAGGCACCTTAAATTTAGATACTTGGGAGAAGGTGAGAAAGTGGGTGCATGCTCACTATATTTGTGAGGGCCAGATAGAATTCCCATACCAACTCATACCTTATGGTCATTAATTTGGGATGGTTTAGATCCCACTTGAGAAGAAACATAAAGCTATTATGCCACACCTTAAGCTACTGATTTTGCAAAAGGGAAAAAAGACAAAGTGCACTATATATGAGGTTTGCTTTCAAGCTCAGAGCAGTATCTTCTCTTACTGCTTAGCTTTCCACCAGATCTCTCTCTCTCCAAGGCTTACATCCAAAATGTAAGCTGCAAAGGCAATTATCCAAAGCTGGTTTGAGAACAAAGGAAAAAAAGGGTATCACTTTTAAATCAAGCTGCTGTGGGACTTAAATGGCTACCTTATCTGCTCTTGCCCTCTGCGACTCTGCTTTCTTAACACGTTCCCCCCTAAACATGACAGCCCAGGGAGGAAAAATGAAATGATCACATATATACAAGTCTTCTTTACTTTGAGCATCTTTACCTGAGGATTTCAGGACTCTCACATTCTTAAAATGTCTGAACTGACTCTAATCTGGCCTAAAGTTCCACTCTGATCAGATAAAAAGTTCTGCATGCTCCTTCACTAAAGTAATTAGGTCCATATCAATTTTTTTTGAACTCCTGTTTTTTAAATGTCTATGTTTTTTAGCTCATGGTTTTATGGTGAATTCACATTTGATCCTACAAACCAAATTAATATATTTTTCTGATTGGTCTTATATTATCTATATATAGAGGTTTTTGTATCTTTGTTCAGAGGCCAATTTTTCAAGGGTTTGCTCTCAAGTACACAGGACTATTTCCTTTTACAAAATCCTAAAAGGACATAGACATGGTGATGTTGGAAATAAATCTGATAGTCATCAAGGACAAGTGGCCACCTGAACCTTTGATTTCTGTGTCCAGCTTGGCCGTAAGACTTTACACCTGGCTTTTCCAACTGTACAGTCCTGCCCTATATTTAAGTCATAATGTAAAAGTCTGATAAACTCTATTTTAATTTCTAATAGATTAGATCTAATAGAGGTTTTAAAAACCATCTGTAACATTGCTTCCCCATGGAGAAGATCTACAAACAGCTACAAGATCTTTGTTTCCTCTCTCTCTTAGGTATGTGTGCACACCTGTGCATTTTTTCCTGTCTACATATGTACTTACGTTCTATATCATGTACATTATATAAAAATTGCCATATAGATGGGCTGGAGTTGTTGCTCAGTAGTAGAGCACTTGCCTAGCATGTGTAAAGCACTGGGTTTGATTCTCAACACCACATATAAATAAATGAATAAAATAAAAGTCTATCAACATCTAAAATTTTTTAAATTGCCACATAGATAAATGAGCACTCATAAATCAAAATTTAAATAAGAAATGGGTTCAAATACCTTTTAGTTCCACTAAATTAGGTAAATATCTGAGAGTAAAGATGACTTTAAAATTACTAACTCACAAGTTTTTCTAGGTGGTCAGACAATTAATACAGTGTTGGTTTCTATAAAATGTCAAGAATGTAATATCCATTGCTTCTGGAATTTTTCTTCAACAAGGAAGAGATCGCTAATTCTGTTAACTACACTTGTCTGATACTCTGCTTTATATGGTTAAAAATGAGTAAATTAGATTTATCATAAATGGGATTAATCTCTGCAAATGTGTTTATTAAGGACAATATCTGCTTAATTTACAAAGTTAAAATACTAAAACATCAACTTCTAAATAAAAACTCAAATACTCTTGACTTCTTAAATTCCATAAGGTGATATATTTAAACATTAAATGTGGTTTCATAAATTGGTAAATGAAAAAGGTTGAGATTGCTTCATTTCAGCATCTTCACTAAAAAAGAAGGTTACCAAGAGTTATGATTCTGTCAGATGTGATTTTTTTTTTTTGATACTGGGGATTGAACCCAAGGCACTCCACCACTGAGCCACATCCCCAGCCCTATTTTGTATTTTATTTAGAGACAGGGTCTCACTGAGTTGCTTAAGGCCTCGCTAAGTTGCTGAGGCTGGCTTTGAACTCATGATCCTCCTGCCTCAGCCTCCCAAGTGCTGGGATTACAGGAGTGTGCCACTGCGCCTGGCCAGATGTAATTTTATATGCAAAAAATACAAGAGGTTTCAACTCAAGTGCTATGAAAACAAAGCCTTTCATCTTATTAAATTGGAATAATCTATATAAATTCAGAAATCTCATAAGAATTGTTTTAAAATGTAAACTAAAAATGGGGTCAACAATTAGTAAAGAGATGAAAAATTTCTAGGTATAGAAATATGTTTTAATATGGAAAATAAAATAAATGTTTCTGGATGAGGAAGTCTTTTCTGTGGTAAAGTTAAAAGTTGTAAAATATCTAAGTAAGTTGCATAAGGTTTGTGTAGGGTAAATCTCAAAAAGCTTGTGTGTAACTAAGTTGGCTATAATTAGCACAGTTAAAGTTATTCAAGGGTTTTTCCTAAGATCAAATATTAATGTACTGATATAAACCAAAATTTAATCCTCTATGTGTTAAAGTAATAAGGATTTCTTTAAAGATTAATCTGTTCTCATGCAGCAAGATAATTTCTTATGTCTTTTAAGTTTTATTATTTAGAGAAAGTAGTCTTATAGGAATTAGGGTTTGTACAACTCTGGTTAAACAACAATTGTTATTTTAAATTATTATACTATATTCCATATTCAAAACTTTTCTTTAAAAGCTAAACTTCATTAATAAAAGGACATCGATGTAATTGTGGGGCTGTTACTGATTTCTTTGTATACTAGATGTATTCGTATCTTCCAAATATACAAGTCTTCAAAATGTAAGGTTTAGAAGAACATTTTACCAAGCTGGTGCTCCTTAAACTAAAGTAAAGATTTGGGATTATAAAAATTGTGTTTCTTGGTTCATAGCTATTATACAAACTCAATATGTTTTACTGTTGTTAATTGCATTTTACATTTTTCTTGTAGGCTTTCTAACTGTTGTTTCTTAGTGCTTTATTGAAGTACAACTTCTAATATAACAACATGAGTTAATTTGAGAAAATAGGCCATCACCTATATGATAGACAGGATGTAAGGCTAACTTCCAGTACTAATACTGACCCCAATTAAATGAAAGGAGTATGCCATGCCCACCACTATACCCCTCAGTGTTTGGCATGGTTCCACTGGGGATAATGAAGATTTTTGCACAGTCTAATCTTCTGGGATATGTTCACGTGGCATGCTCCTTCTTGTTTTTGTGTTATTTCTTATTGTTAATGGTATAATATTTGAATGTTTGCATTTAAAGATTTTGGCAGAAAACCATTAATTGATTTGGAACATAAAAATAACACCACTCAAGCCTTACTTGATTTCATATGTAATATTACCTTAAGCAACAGAAAGATGTTGTGGGTCAGATCAACAAGAGCTGTTGTTCATCCTTAGAATTATAACCACAACTCTCAGTTAACCTAAAGCAACCAGACTGCTGGGCTGCTTTAGCCCAAACCAAGATGTGCCCCCCTCTTAGTGAAACTGTTTTCACAGTTCAGGGACCACAGTGGATTGCATATAAGATTGATGGGGAGCTATAACTTTCCCCTAGAGAATAATCTTTAAATCCCTTAGATAAAGGTCTCCCTTTCCTTTAGACAGAAGTTATAAAAGAAAATAAGAAGTGCTTTTCTTAGAGGTCGTTTAACTAATTAACAAAAAGAAGTTCCACTTTATATACAATAGGTGGATTAAAAGGTGCTATGCTTCATATCTGCCTTTGAGAGAAATGCCAAAAGTGTGGTTACTTGGTATGGCTGTTTGTTATTCTTGACTCAACTTTAAACCATGATGTGCTAAACCTATGTAATTTATGAGAATGGCTTCTGCTCTTATTGTTTCTAGTAAGATGAAAACCAGAACCAATTAAAGGTTTTGCAATGTTTTTCTTAGAGGAATAGGAGAACATATCTTATTTTGATTATACTTATGCCCATCAGATTCTCTCAGAGCTTGCACCATCTCCCCCTTTATTTAACCTCAAGTGAATGTACTCAAGCAGAATGAATATGTATAGACTGTGTGTGAAACAGCAAAGTTAGAACTTAGCCTCAGATCTTCAAGTCTGTGTTGCTTTATTCTCAACCTCACTGATGCCTTCTCTCTCTTCAAGCTGTTCCATGACCCCTGCTAGGTCTGGACCCCAGAAGGGGTAAATAACTGTAAAGTTATAAACATTAAAGTTAAAACCCTAATACTCATCCTTTAAGACTGGTGAAACTGGCTTGCTGAATGTTTAAGGCCAAATATTAGAGAATAAAGTTAAGAAGGTAAAGGGGCTAAGAAAAAAATAGCCAACATTTGGCTCATGCCCTCTGAGTCAGCTTGAACCCAGGGAATGAGGGCACTTCTTTAAGGGATTTGCAACTCTGGGCCACATGACCTCCTGATCGGGGGGATTGATGAGACCCTGGAGAACAAAAAGCCAACCAGTTCACATGCTACTAAGAAGAGGTTTCCTGGACAGGGAAATGTCCCCAATGCTTCCAAGGGAAGTCACGTGGTCAACAAGACCCTGACCCATCCTGGGATTTGGCACTGGAGGAGCTAAGAGTCTGCTCGTTAAGTTCCCAAGAGTGACCCCTGAGGAAACTCAGCTGACTCTTACTAGTAGATAAGAACTAGATTAATTTGACTAGATAGGTTTTAAACACCTAGTGAAAACACTTGTAATCAAAGTATAGCCATACTTGGACATTTAAAAAGAAAGACAATAGTTCTTTTAATGTAATTTAAGATGTACAATGGTGTCATATCCACCAAGAGTAAATAAGAATGGAGGCTATAAATGAGGGTTTCTTAGATAGGGGTGCCTGATAACTATCAAAGTCAAAACTTTTTTTTGGTCAAAATAAGGCCTCCAAATCTTCCTAACCTCCTACATAAGCAGACTTAATCTGTTTGCCAGTGTGATTATCTTGCCCTAAGTGAAAGAGATAAAGGGATCTTTATTAAACACAGAGGTTATACCAATAAAAAGGTATTTTACAAAAATCAGATGACATCAGATATCTTAATGACATCCTATGAGGGCAACTGTGACATCATGAAAACTAAGTGTTAGGTTTACATTCTTGATAACTCTGACAATGTAACTAATGTCATTAAAGATTTACATCCCCAAAATAAAAGACATGTCTGCCCTGGTCTTGTCACGAGAACAACCTCTTAGCTCTTACACCTCCTGGTGAAAAATGACTGGTTTCTATCATCATCATGATATTCATGGACATGTTCCAGACTGTGACATTTATTTTGTATTAATCTCATTCCAGTGCTCATGTCTTTTTGTTTCTCTCACAGAAGCACCTACCTCTCAGATGACTTTACAACCAGTTCTTTCCAAACCAGATTTTTACCATGACCTCTCAAATGACCCAAAACTTTCCTAAAGGGGAAACACAAACTGCTTGCTCCATATTGCCCCCTCTCAGCCTGAAGCATCCAGAGCAATCATCGCCCATTACCCCTTACAGCAGTAAGGGTTCCCTTAATCAGGAGTGGAAATGAGACCAGGATCAGAAGAGGTTATTGATAATAAACTTGAAGCTAAGTTAAATGCCTTAGAGGCTACTTAGAGACTTGGGTGCTCAGATACCAAGCCTTAAGGTCAGGCAATAATTACAAGCCAAGTAGCTCAGTTCATTTGTGCAACACCAGTTCTGCATGATAGCTCCCAATAGGATTAAAAAAGATAAAGATGCATCTATTAGAAGTTTGGAATCATAACAATGCTAGTTTAGACCTCTTGCAACTGCACCATTACATCCAAATTATGCAGGAAAGGTAGATTTCTATGTTATCTCCTGGGTGTTGGATAACCTGAATGGTTTCAAAGCTTGGGATGTGCTAAAACATACTGCATGGTATCTCATAAGGCTTGTTTCCTAACTCTTAATTCTGTGTTTTCTCCCAGTCAGCTGGAAGCTCAAACAATCCCAGTTCCAACACCTCCGAGTATACATGCATTGTCAGTTGCAGTTAAAAAATAAAAAGGGTGGCTTTGTGGAAAGTGAATGAGGCCCAGTCATCAGCTGATCCTTGGTGTTGGCATAATCCAAGCCTGGGAAACATGCCTTGCCAAAGGTGAGGATATGTGAACAGCCTTGACACTCAGCTCTGATGCCAACATTTATCAAATGTTCCAGTACAGTGGGTTTTCTGGGTACAGCAGAATAGCTTCAAGATGTTCCTAATGCTATAAATTTTTAGCAACAAGGAAACCTCTTGATAACTCACAGTCCTCAAACAACTTGCAGAGATTATGTAGTTAAAGTTCCTGATCCCGAGACCTTATATACAAACATGCTGAGCTAGTTCTGGGTCACTGTTCCTCCTTCAAGGGATAGTGTTCCACCTGGCCCCAGCTTTGCTTTAAAATGTCTCTGTGCTTTTCTTAATGTCCCATTGCCCCTCCTCATGATCTCTTGTGGTGCTGCACAGGTCACAGCATAGTGCAATGATCATAGACAGCACACCTACAAGGGACCTTATCATAAGTTGCTCCCATATTGTGCGACACCACATGTTGATAAGACTGGAGAGGTAAGCACAGAGAGTGCACCCCATAAATTCTGCTGTCTGCATCACCCCTCCTTGAACTACCAGAGGGAGCCCACTCTGGTGAGACCTACAGGGGAAGTGGGTCCCGCAGGCTGACAATGCACACATTGGGTCAAAACTCACAGTGAAAGGAGTCACGGGGAACCTATACTATGATGTTCAATTGGAATAAAACATCACTTTACCACAAATCGATATCCCAGGGCACATTGTCAAGAAAAGGCCTCTTATAGAAGCCCTCAAAAAGTGGAAGGGATGATATACTTCCAAAAAAATGTGCAAATGTCAACAGATAAACACAAAAATAGGAAAAAACCAGGCAACATACCTCCTAAAGTTCATAACGCATTAGTAGTTGATTCCAAAGATCCTGAAGCAGATGAAATGCCAAATAATTCAAAACAATGATGTCTGAAAATCAATAAACATAATGCAGCATGTAAAAAGAATAAAAAATAAAAATCACTTGCACATCTCAAAGGATGCAGAAAAAGCCTTTGATAAAATTTAACATTTCAATGGGGCTGGGAAGAAAGGAGGGTAAGGTGGGGCAATGGGACTTAAATGGAATAAATGAAATTCAGGGCATGTACAATTATGTCAAAATGAAACCAACTATCACACACAAATATGATGCACTAATGAAAGCAAAAAAATTAACATCCCTTTATGATGAAAGCTGTTAATGAATGAGGCATAGAAGGATTGTAACTCAACATAACGAAGACTGTGTATTTGGGGGAGGGTACCAGGGATTGCACCCAGGGGTGCTTAACCACTGAGCCACATCCCAAGCCCCCTTTTTAAATTTTTTTCTTTAGAGACAGGGTCTCACTGAATTGTTTAGTACCTTGCTACTTGCTGAGGCTGACTTTGAACTTGCAATCCTCTGCCTCAGCCTCCCAAGCTGCTGGGATTACAGGCATGTACCACCACACCCTGCTTTCCACATAATAAAACTACATGTGACAAACCCATAGCCAACATCCTACTGAATGGGAAAAACTGAAAACATTTTCACTTAAATCAGGAACAAGACAAGGGTGTCCACTCTCATCACCCCCCTTTTTGTGTGTGTGTGGTCTGGGAATTGAACTCAGGGGTTCTTTACCACTGAGTTGTATCCCCAGTGCTTTTTATGGTTGGTTTTTTGTTTTTTTTTTTTGGTACTGGGGATTGAACCCAGGGGCATTCCACCACTGAGCCACATCCCCAGCTCTATTTTGTATTATTATTTAGAGACAGGGTCTCACTGAGTTTCTTAAGTCCTCACAAAGTTGCTGAGGCTGGCTTTGAACTCACGATCCTCCTGCCTCAGTCTCCCAAGTGCTGGGATTACAGGCATGTACCATTGCACCCAGCCCCCAGTGTTTTTTATTTTTACTTATTTTTAAATTATGAGACAGGGTCTTGCTAAGTTGCTGAGGCTGACCTTAAACTTTCGATCCTCCTTCTTCAGCCTCCTGAGCCACTGGGATTACAGGCATGTGCATTGCGTTTGGCTCACCACTCCTCTTCAATATGGAACTTAATTTTTTTAAGACCTGACCCTTTTTAAAAAATATATGATTTTATTTTATTCATTAATTTTTTAGTGTGGGCATCAAACCCAGTGCCTCACATGTACACAGCAAGCACTCTACCACTGGGCCACAGCCTGAACTCGGAACTTAATTTTTAGTGAGAGCAATTAGGCAAGACAAAGAATTAAAAGGTATACAAATGAGAAATGAGGAAGTTAATTTATCCCTGTTTGCATGTGATATGATTCTGTACTTAGATAACCCTAAAGATTCTATCAAATAACTCTTAGAACTAAAGAACAAATTCAGCAAAGTAGCAGGATATCAAATTAACCTATAAAAATCAGTATACTTTCTACAGACCAATAATGAACCCTGAGAAGGAAATCAGGAAAATAATCTCATTCATAATAGCCTCAAAAACCAAACCAAACAAACCCCTACAAATAAACCTAGCCAAGAAGGTGAAAAACCTCTACAATGAAAATTACAGAACACTGAAGAAAAGAAATTCAAGAAGACACTAAACTGGATCCTTCATTCATTTTCCCCCAATGCCCTTTATCTGTTCCAGAATTCCATTGAGGATGTTATGTCTTCCTAATCATGTCTGATTGTTCCTCTTGATTGTGACAATTTCTCAGACTTTCCTTGTTTTATTCACTTTGACTTGTGTTGTGCTTCCAAGCATTTTGTAGAATGTTCCTTACTTTGTGTTCATTTTCTGTTTTTTCTCAGGAATAGACTGGGGTTATAAGTTTTGTGAGGAAGACCACAGGAGAGACGTGATGGGGCTGGGGTTGTGGCTCAGTGGTAGAGCGCTTGCCTAGCATGTGTGAGGCCCTGGGTTCAATCCTCAGCACCACATAAGAAAATAAATAATGAAAAGGTATTGTGTCCATCTACAAGAAAAATATATTTTTTTCAAAAAGTGCTGTTTTCAGCACATCATGTGAAAAATATGTGGCATCAACATAACTTATTACTAATGATGTTGACTTTGATCACCTATTAAGGTACTATTTATCATATTTCTTCATTTTAAAGTTATTCCCCACCCCACTTCCATACCATGTATTTGGGAGCAAGCCACTAAGCATAGATGCCTGCATTATGTGTCTCTTTGTTCTTGTTTTGCCTCTTATAGTTTTTGTACTTCCTAAATTTTCTACAGTTAACATGTATTACCTTAGAAAATGTCATAAACCTAAATTTTAAATCCTACTTATTCAAGTTCCATCTGAAATGCCGCCTCTTGTCAAGTCCTCCCACCCCTCCACCAATTGGATGCTGTTTCTCTGTAATAATGTCCCTATTATGGTTTGGACCTGCCATGTCTTCCACAGTCTCACATGTTGACAGCATGGTCCCCAAATCAAAAATGTTCAGAGCTGAGGCTTTTAGGAAATGATTGGATCATGAGGGCTCCAACCCCATCAGTGGATGAATCATTTGAAGGCATTATGCTGGGTTCCTGGCTCAGGGGCAGAGAGCTTGCCTCGCACGTGCGAGGCACTGGGTTGGATTCTCAGCACCACATATAAATAACTAAAATAAAGGTCCACTGAGTGCTCGCTTTGACAGCACATAGACTAAAACTGGAATGATACAGAGAAGATTAGCATGGCCCCTGAGCAAGGATGACATGCAGATTCGTGAAGTGTTCCATATGTTTTAGTGGAATGAGAGAGATGTCATTACCCTAGGTACATGTATGATTACATGAATGGTGTAAATCTACATCATGTACAACCATGGAAACAAAAAGTTTTACCCCATTTGTGTAAAATGAATCAAAATACAGTCTGTAAAAATAAATAAATAAACAAGGGTCCACTGACAACTAAAAGAGTATTTTAAAACAATAATAATGATTTGAAGGCATTATTGGGAAATGTAGGAGGTGGGAACGAGTTGGAGGAAGTGGGGTTACTGGGGGAGTGCCCCTGGGGTTCTATCTTGTCCCTGCCCTTCCCCACCCATTTCCCAGCTACCACAAACTGACCAGCTTTTCTTCACCATGCCCTTCCATCATGATGTTCTGTCTGACCTCAGGGCCACAGCAATGGAGCCAGCCATCCAGGAGCTAAAATCTCTGAAACCATGAGCCAAAATAATTCTTTCCTCCTTTGTTTCTGTCAGATATTTAATCATAGAAATGAAACATTGAGTAACAGTCCATGTGGCATTTGTTAAATAAGCAGGTGTTCACTAACCTCAGGCTATCTTTGTACTTTGAGATGCTACCTAACAAACTGCAACTTTAATTAGGATGTAAACAAGACAAACCTAACTGAGGTTTACTTATTTTTTGTAATAAATTCTCAGGTTCCAACCAATCACAGACAGCCAATCAACCAATCACAGACAGCCAATCCATCAGACCATGCCCAAATAAGGTCAGTGCCTCAACACACATGCCCAATTGTGTCAGACAACAATCAAGTGATTTCCCTGCTATGCTGTTAGGCCCAGCCTATATAAGCTCACTGTTTACGCAAATAGGCAGGGCTCTCCTAATACTGGAGACAAGAACTTCTGACTTGGTGAAGGTAGAAACGAAATTGAACCAAGTGAGCACTAACATATAGGCAAGGCTTTAACTGGGGCTTCAACTCAAGGGAGATCGCACTGATGGATGGAGGGACCAGACTGCTTCCTAAACAAAGGGAGGTGGAACTTTTGATTTTCTGGGGTGCATTGTGACCCAGTAATTTTTTTTTTTTTTTACCAGAAGCATGGTTTCTTTTGCCCCCCCCCCCCAACACACACACATTTTTATTATTGGTGCATGACAGGAGTATGCTTTTAAAAGATATTTTTTTCCTTGTGCAAATATCCTGGACTTGAGAAATGGGTGATGAATTTATCCCAGAAAACCGTTGTATTTCTGCTACGGGTGCCACCATTCTGCACAAATATCCTGGCCTTGTCATGAGGTTGGGCTGTTGTAGGTGCCGAGAGGGAAAGCACATGGGTGGGGCTGAAAGAAAACATGCAGCATGTTTGTAACAAGTAACCAGTTAAGGGCCCAAAGTTCTTTGCCTTCTGTCCTTTCGTGGTGATCCTTCAGTCATTCTCTGGTCTAGTTTATTCATGGAAACAGTATATTGAAGGCAGCCTAGCTTTTTATGATGCATCTGGACTCTGAGGTCCACTAGATTTTTTTGGAAGAGTTGGGGAGAGGAAGGGAAGACACATAACCATACTTTTTTTTTTTTTTTTTTTTTTGGTACTGGGGATTGAACCCAGGGGCACTCCACCACTGAGCCACATCCCCAGCCCTATTTTGTATTTTATTTAGAGACAGGGTCTCACTGAGTTGCTTAGGGCCTCGCAAAGTTGCTGAGGCTGACTTTGAACTCGCCATCCTCCTGCCTCAGCCTCCCAAGTGCTGGGATTACAGGCATGCACCACCGCGCCCGGCATAACCATACTTTTAAAAGGCAATAGGTCCTGAGTTAAGGCCTTGGGAGTGCATCTGTGCTTTGTCACCATGGTAGTTCCTGACTGTCTCACTCTGACCCCTTCTTATTCTGAGTACAGTTAATTCATGACTTGTTCTGTGTGCAAGTAAGTTCTTTTAAATTTATTGTTTCTAAAAGTTTCCTTTGAACACATTTTTTGATAAAATTTATTTTTTATTTTCATTTTTCTAACACTTTTATTCTGTTGTTTCATCTCCACACTAAAATGTAATGCCCTCTTTTTTATACTTTCCACTTTCTATGAGAAGGGATTAAAGAAGGGGTCCTCTCCTCTTTGCAGGGCCATCTACACAGGACATGGTCATCCACACTCCTATACATCTTTTTATTTGGGAGGCAGGGTATTGGGGATTTAACCCAGGGGCAATTTACCACTGAGCTACATCCACAACCCTTTCTATTTCTAATCTTGAGACAGGGTCTCAAATTTTTTTTTTAAATTGCTTAGGGCCTCGCTAAGTTGCTGGGGCTGGCCATGAACTTGCAATCCTTCTATCTCAGCCTCCCATGTAGCTGGGATTACAGGTGTGCACCACCTCACCTGCTTACACATCTTTTCATGTCTGTTTGGAAGCCCCTTATCTTCCCTTGTGCTAAGCTTCCTTGTACAGCTTGGGGGGCAGTCCTGTTTTCTGGGGAGGGGAGCCCAGGGCTCATGCCATGGCCCAGCTGGATGCATGGAAGCAACTCCAGACCTTCTTCCACAACATTTGGATGGTGAAGGACTAGGGTATTCTCCTAAAAATATAGGCCATTTAATAAAGGGTCTTCATATTCTGGGAACTTCAATTTAGATTAGTTCATCTGAACATACTTGTATAACTTTTCTGTTTTTTATTCTTTTCACTCTCAATAATATTACTATTAAAAATAAATTCCAGGCCGGGTGTGGTGGCGCACACCTGTAATCCCAGCAATTCGGGAGGCTGAGGCAGGAGGATCATGGGTTCAAAGCCAGCCTCAGCACTGGCAAGGCGCTAAGCAACTCAGTGAGACCCTGTCTCTAAATAAAATACAAAATAGGAGGGTTAGGGATGTGGCTCAGTGGCCAAGTGCCCCTAAGTTCAATCCCCTGTTCAAAAATAAATAAATAAATAAATTCCACAAAAAATAAAAATGTTTTTAGGAGTGAATAGGGAGTCATCAGAATAAATCCTTTTTAAAATTGAATCTTGGGGACTGGAGTTGTGGCTCAGTGGTAGAACACTTGCCTGGCATGTGTGAGGCCCTGGGTTTGATACTCAGCACAACATATAAATAAAATTTAAAAAGATCCTTTGACAACATATGTATATATATAAAATCGAATCTTGTATTATTGTATTACTGTCTCATGCAGGACCAGGTCCAGGGCAGGAATGGGGTGATGCCACTGGACCCACTGTCCTGGTGGAAAATGGGCCACCCTCTTTACTAACAGGAAGTATGGTACTGTAGACCTGCATAGAAGTGTCCCTGAGGAGTGACTATGCAAGGCAGTGGGTGCTGGGTTAGGAGGCACCTCCAGAATGGGCTGTTTCTTTGATGCTAAGAGCACACACAAGGAGGACAGCAGCCCATAAAACTTAGAAGACATCCTACCTCAGGGTGATGGAGCAGGTAGTTCACAGCTTCCTCAAAATACTCCAGGTGCACAGTCTCTAAGCCCTGGGGAAGGTCATCATAGTTATAATAAGCCAGAGCCATCACAGCAAAACCCTTCCCAGCCAGCAGACTAGCTCGGTACTCCAGAAGGCCACCTCCAAGGCCAAAAGGTCCACAATCCCAGGGTAGGACTCAGATTCTTGGGTTGAAACAAAAAAAGTCTTTGCAGTGGTATGAAAAGCATTTGTTCCTGATATGGGAATGACCAACTTTTCTCCTGACAAAGTGCTTGAAAGACCTCTGGTATATAAACATCCAGACAGTGACCTAAGCTAAGTTCACCTTCCCCTCTATCCCAGAGCCTCAAAACCCCAAGGCATTTACAAAAAGTATTTTGCTGGAAATAAGCCTCCACCTATCCATCACTTCCACTGTTGGTGGACATTCAGCTGTTTCCAAACAACATGCCTCCAGGTGCACATATACCAGGAACAAGTAGAACACCATATTCAATGAGGTAACTGCAGATAAATTCTTACACAGAGTAGCTGAAGCTGTGAATCCTTCTAGCTGTGTCCGTGAGTTTCTTTCCTCTAGGTACTTGTCAACAATTGGGAATGTCAGACTTCTAAATCTTTGCCACTCTTGAGGCTGTGAGATGCATTCCGTAGTTTGATTTTGCATCTCCTTGATTACTAATGAGGCAAAGCATCCTTTCATTTTTTTTCACTGACCAATAACTTTATGTATATAAAAGTTCCCCAAATCTCCTTAGATTCCCAGTGGAGAGGAAGAGGACTTCCACCTATTGCAACTTCTAACCTTAACATACTGTGGGAATGGGAAGAAAAGTTGTAACAGTGAGAAACTTTTAAAAGAACATTGAAAAATTGGAACTACCTGTAGATGGCCCTAAGCAGTTCAGTGAGACCCTGTCTCTAAATAAAATACAAAATAGGTCTGAGGATATGGCTCAGTGGTGGAGTGCCCCTGGGTTCAATCCCCAGTACCAAAAAAAAAAAAAAAGAAGAAGTGTTTTTCCCCTTTCCTTGAATGCAAATGAAAGAGAAACTAAAAGAAATGGAGACAGACCTGGATGGAGCAGTAAAAGGGCATATTTTCAAGAAAGAAAATGGCAACTAGTTACAATAGGATTCTGGGTTGATAGGATTTAGTTAGATTTAATGAAAGGAGAATGTGTTGGTTGGGCAGTCAGGGAAACAATTATAAAATTGGAAATTGTGAAAGTCCAGAGCCCATTGTTTTCCTTCTCTCCCTGGGATCCACTGTCCTCCTTTTCTCTCTGGTTGTTGTTTTCCCTTTCTCCCTGCGAGTTATTCGTTTCCATATCCTTCATTCCAGACTCTGAAAGGGGATAATGAATAGGGGCATCAACATCCTGTCTGGCTGCTTCCTGCTGAGAAGAGGCAAAGTAGGGGTATCCCCCTGTCACTGTTCTGGGAGAGAATATGGAGATCCCGGGGTTGAGGGGTGTATATGGAAGGAGCCTCAAGGATGTTGTAGGTAAAGTCCCTTTTTTGTGATTTCAAAGAGTCAGATTGTCAGCGCAGGAGGAGAATGGCTTTGATGTGTTCCTGGGAGGTGGTTGAGCTAAACAGGTCAGCTTACTAAGAAGCTGTTTCTATATAATGTTAAGAATACAGAGAAGAAAGGTTATTATGAGAAAGGATGAATATTAAGGGGTGTATAAGGAGGAGTATCCAAGAGGTCCATGATTTTAGATCTGCCAGTGAGGACTACCAGGAATCAGCTAGTTCTCACCTCTGCTGTTCCAGGTAGTCCAGGAGCTGTTTAACCTTGCCTCTTACCAATCTCAATTGATCTACATAGAAACAGCATTCTTTCCTGACTGGTTTTGCAGGACAACAGATGCCAGGGAGTCCATGTTAGTACTGAGTCAGTAACCTGTTGGATGGCTTCAATAACCTGTTCTTTTTTTTTTTTTTTTTTTGTACCAGAGATTGAACCCAGGGGCACTCCACCACTGAGCTGCATCCCCAGCCCTTTTTTGTATTTTATTTAGAGACAGGGTCTCATTGAGTTGCTTAGGGCCTTGCTCATTGCTTAGGCTGGCTTTGAACTCATGATCCTCCTGCCTCAACCTCCCAAGTGTTGGGATTACAGGCGAGCGCCACGGCGCCTGGCAATAACCTGCTCTGATAACTTTTATAGTAATGAATTTAGGTTCCCAGTCCTGCTGTTCCTGTCCCAATTCCCAGCAGGTATATTTAGCCCTATCAGTAAGGGAATAATTGGGTGTGTGCTCTTATTGAAATGGGTAGGCTTTGATTGTTAGGTAAAATGTCATTTTGAGGAGTAAGGAAGACAAGGTACAGAGGCCAGTCCAATTTTTTGGTGGACAGGGGCAAATATGAGCCTCAAAAAGGAAAAATGCCTCAGAATTTGGGGGCATCAGGGCTGTGGGGCTGACACAAGTGTATATCTTAAGTTCCATTAACAGAACTACTATCTCTTCTTTTACATGCCTGGGTATGACTGTACTTTTGTTGTAACTGGGTTTGCTAGGCATTTAAGACCAAGCTGATCAAATTGATCTTGTTCCTATCTATTATTAAGAGTCCACTAAGTTCCCTTGGGAACTCGTGAGCAGCCTTTTATCTCCTTTAGTGCCATCTGCCAGGATGGGTCAGGGTCTCCTTGATTATGTGGCTTCCCTTGGAAGCATCAGGGCTATCTCCTTCTCCAATGCTCCTCTTTGCTGCTGTGCACTGGTTGGCTCTCCATTCTCCAGGGTCTCTTTAATTTCCCTGATTGGATGGTCATGTGGCCCAGAGTTGCAAAGCTCTTAGAGAATCCCCTTGTTCCCTGGATTCAAGCTGACCTCAGAGGGCAAGAGTCAAAGATTGCTATTTTCTTTCTCGGCCCTTTTATTCCTTAACTTTAGTCTCCAAATTTTGGTTCTAAGCATCCAGCAAGCCAGTTTTATTAGTTTTAAGGTAAGAGTACTGGGTTTTACATATTGTAGATGATGATCTATTCTTTCAAATTATTTTAGGTTGTTATATTGGAAGTTGTGCTTTTGTAAGGTACTAACAGATAATAGTTAAGGTTTTCAAGGAAAATACAAAATGAAATTAACAAGAGTAAAAACATATTTAGTTGTATAATAGCCATGAACTAAAAACCAAAATTCTTATAATCCCAAATCTTTACTTTAAACTTTAGTTTGAAGAGCATAAGCTTGGTAACCTTATACTTTAAAGATTCACAAACTTGGAAAATATTAATCCATTTAGGAAAATTCAGAATGGATAAAATCAGATTAATGTTTTAAGAAACTCTTTTTTTAATTTACTTATTGATTCATTGAACACAAATGGAGTACAGCTATTGTTTCACTGGTTGTACACAAAGTAGAGTCACACCACCTGTGCGTTCATACATGTACACAGGGCAATGGTATCTGTCACACATTCTGTTATTATTTTTACCCCCCACCCTCCCCCACCCCTCCCTTCCCTCTATGCTATCTATCCTTCCTCCATTCTTGCCACCCTTCCCCCCCGCATTATGCATCATCATTCATTT
>JAJEJO010053866.1:1367-13797 GCA_020662805.1 Glaucomys volans
AACCCTAAGCATAGAGTGAAGGTAATCCTTAGCATGGTCCATAATCATGACTTGGCTCCTCCAAGGCTTGTGGCTCACCACTCCCCGCCATGCTGTTTCTGACCAATGGCCACAGGGCTGAATCAAATGGTCCAAGGTTACTCAGTCCACCCTGGTCACTAAATTGTATCTCTGGTCTCTCGAGTCAGGTTTTTATGTAGATACAGGTGGGCAGCTTTTGCCACTCTCCAAGACTGGCTACAGGACAGCAAGGGATCTCTGAAAGTACAGGCCAGGTGCTAGTTCATTGTGCCTGAGCTCAGGCTTCACAATGAGAGGTTGCCCACATGCCAGGCAGACCCTGCCCCACAGCAGGAGCTGCTGCTAAGCCATAGGAGAAGGCACAGGACTGGGTTTTCTCAAAAACTTTAGAAATGTTTTACCCATTTCAGAGGGTGGAACAGCTCCTCAGAGAGGTGTATGGATTAGTCAAGGTATTAGAACTCCTTACATTTTTTTAGAACCATATCTGGAAAGCTATTTTTATTCCCATATAATTAGGCTAGGAGATTAGGAAATGACTGCCATTGAAAAGAGAGTTTATACCAGATTTCCTAAACATGACTCCCAAAGCACAAGAAATAAAAGCAGGAATCAATAATTGGGACAGGTTCAAACTAAAAAGCTTTTTCTCAACAAAGAAAATAATCAGCAATGTGAAGAGAGAGCCTACAGAATGGGAGAAAATCTTCACCACACACACTTCAGATACAGCACTCATTTCCAGAATCTGTAAAGAACTCAAGAAACTCTACCCCAAGAATACAAATAACCCAATTAATAAATGGGCTAAGGAAATGGGCAGACACTTTACAGAAGAAGACCTACAAGCAATCAACAGATATATGAAAAATGTTCAACATCCCTAGTAATAAGAGAAATGCAAATCAAAAGTACCCAACGATATCATCTCACCCCAATTAGAATGTCTATTATCAAAAATATAAGCAACAATAGGTGTTGGTGAGGATGTGGGGAAAAAGGTACACTCAGACATTGCTGGTGGGGTTGCAAATTAGTGCAACCACTCTGGAAAGCAGTATGGAGATTCCTTAGTAAACTTGGAATGGATCCACCATTTGATCCATCTATCCCACTCCTTGGGCCTATACACAAAGGACTTAAAATCAGCATGCTACAGTGATGCAACCACATCAATGTTCATAGCTGCTCAATTTACAATAGCTAGATTGTGGAACCAACCTAGATGCCCTTCAATAGATGAATGGATAAAGAAACTGTGGTGTACATATACAATGGTATATTACTCAGCCATAAAGAAGAATAAAATTATGGCATTTCCAGGTAAATGGATGCAGTTGGAATGGTCATGCTGAGTGAGATTAGCCGATCCCAAAAAAACCAAGGCTGAATGATCTCTCTGACAAGTGGATGATGACATATAATGCGGGGTGGGAGGGAGGCAAGAATGGAAGAAGGATAGATTGCATAGGGAAAAAAAGTGAGTGGGATCAGGGAGGGAGGTATGAATAATAACAGAATGAGAAAGCATCATTACCCCATGTACATGTATGATCACACAAATGGTGTGACTCTATTTCATGTACTACCAGAGAAACAACAGCTGTAATCCACTTGTGTACAATGAATCAAAATAAAAAAAGAAAACTTAAAAAAAAAAAAACAGAAAAAGAAAAGAGAGTTTATTATTCACAGTTGCCACACGGGGAAACCCAGAGTTGGCCAGAACACAAAAGATTCTGGGAAAAATGTGGAAAAGAGGTTTTGTTTGTGTGTTTCATGGAGAGGAATAGGCAAGGGAGGGTCAGCAACTGAGCAGATTGCTGTCTGCATAGTTTGACTAATCTGAGCAGTCTTTAGGGTGGAGGGGTTGCTCCTCCCTGGCCCTGGGATGATTAGGGCAGGGAATCTTGGTAACCAGAAAAAAAGGAAGTGGTAGAGGCTGTGGGCTCTAGCTTGTTAGGTTGCTCATGAAAGGCAGTCCTGGGAGAGTCCTTTGCTACCTCTCAGTAGTGGCTGACCCTGGGAGGGCAGACTGGCCAGTCAGGAAGCCCAAATGCCACTGCATCAAGAATACAGAGAATATTGACAATATGATGCTCATGGAGTGGTTTTGAGTTTCTCACCAGAATGGCTCCTGGTTGTCCTCTCTTTATCACCATCTCCTTTGCAATGGACTCCAACAATCCCTTCTTCCAAAACAAAGGTCCAGGGCAAAGGACAAGGCAGACTTGGGGGAGAGAAAAATCAGAGTGCTAAGCAAAACCTTCCAAGGCCTTTTTTCCTGGTGGGAAAATAATCTGACGTCAGAGCTGAGAAGGAAAAGAGAGTGAGTGCCAGAAGTCTAAGAGGAAAATGGCCACAAACAGCTCTTGAGGAGGGCACAGTAGCTGGAAGGGAGGGTCAGCCAAACTGTCCATGTGGAACTCAGACCCTCCCAGTCTCTTCCAAAAATTTCTTTTCAGGAAACAAGCATACACCCCTATGAGGACACACCCACCCCCCTGGTATTGTCTTGGTTTTGCTTTTATTTCCCAGGACCATAAAAGTGCCATGGGATGAGCCTTTATCTCCCCTCAGTCTCCTGTCCTGGAGAAGCCTGGAAGCTGCTGCAGTTGCTTCAGGGCCATGATTCATGGAGAAATTCCTAAGCAGCTCTACTCACCAGATCAATGCTCTGGCGAATGTTCTGGGTATGCTGTACCTTCTAAGGTGCAATTTAAGAGCCCTAGGCCACTGGGCCAAGCACACTGACTGTCTGATAAAGGTGACTTCACTGTCTACCACTCCTTCTTTATCCCTGGGTGCTCTGTGCATGCTCGTGGACTTGGCAGGTAGAGGGGGCGGAGGGATGACTTACTGGAATGACAGGGCAGGGCAGGCAGGAGTGGGGCATCATAATATCAGATTTGGCTGGAGGAATATCTGAGTTCATGTTCAGTCAAGCTTCAATCACCCAGACTACACATGGAAGTGGAGATTCGAGAGTTAGACGTGATGTTCTTGGCATCTAGTCAAAAGCAGAAGCATGTGAACAGGCCAGGACACAGGCCAGGGCACTTCCTGACCGAGCTACAGCTCAGGTCTCATCATCCCTCCTGACCAGAAGTGGCACCCACCATTCTGCACAAGCCATCCCACCCAGGAAAGTCCTGGCCCCCTTCTCTCTTCAACCCAGAGTCAGCTGCAGGAATGCAGCAGAGCATCCTGAGCTCGGACACTGACAGATGAACAGCCTGCACTCACTGTCACAGAGCCTCCAATCATGAACTGAAAGCTTGCCTCCACACCAGCGCTGGTGCTGAGAAAGCCAGCCAGGGCACACAGCACACCAGACAACAGAGCACACACCTCGGCTTGACTGAGGACATTTTCAGAGTGAACGAGGAGAAACCCACACCCAGGGCGACCTCTCTGCTGGACTCTTGCTCAGTCAGGGGGTTTTATGAAGCAGGTGGGCAGGTAAGAACAGGGGAACGTCATGGAAGGGAAGGAACAAAGGACGGTGGTGCAGTGGCTCCTCAAGACATTCAGCCTGCTGCCCTTGTTGATTCACCCCGTGTGTCCCCATTGCAGTGGCTGCTATCCCAATTCAGAGGCTGGTTCTGTGGGGTGAGCCCCCTGCTGACCCCCGTGGACAGCACTTCTGTTGATGGACACTTGATGGCCTGTGTTCTTCCTGGCCTAATTCTCAGCACACAGAGAGTGCAGTTGCTTCACCAATTTTAGACTGGCCAGAGGAAGGTGGAACAGATCTCTATTCAAGTTGGTGACAGTGGGGATGTAGCACTCATCACTGCCACCACTTGGGGTATTGTGTTGGAGTCCCTCCTGGGGTGTTCTGTCCAGTGTTCTCCAGCACAGGAGGGGTGTTCTTTTAGGGCATGAGTTCCCTCCAACCTGGCCAGTCCCTCTGGTCTGCTCTAAAGGACACAGGGCCTAGATGTTGGGCTCCCCCTTTCAGCTTCTGCAGCACTGAGGCAGCCTGGGGCCACTTTCTGGGCTCCAGGTTTAGCTTTTGGGGATGGAGCAGGATGTCTCCAAATAGGCAGCACAATCTGACTGTCCCTAGCAGAGGGGGCTGCAACTGGGAGTCCCAGAGGATGTGTGCACCACGGCCAGCACACAGTGAGGCTCCTTCCACCCAAGGGAGCATGACAGAGCATTGCCCTGGGCTCTTTCACAAAGTCTTTATCCACTCACCCCTGCCCTCTCTCAGGAGGGCTGCCAGGAGGCAGGGGTGCCCCTCCTTCCTCATCTGGCTGGCCCCATCCTCTTTGCTGTGAGCTTTCTTACAGGAAAGTGCCAAGGAGCAGCTCTGAGCCTATTCATTTTGGGTACTTGTTCCCACCTGTGGAGCTAGTGGCCTCAGATTCATGGCACACTGAGCACATTCCAGGCAGTACTCACCTCTGGGGTGGAAGGGCCCCTAGGGAGGCAAGGGAACTGAGCTCCAGGAATTCCTGCAGAGTACTCATGCTAGATGTCTGCAGAGGATGCTGGGATATGGGAAGAAGACCAAAGCTGTGGTTCCCTGGCTGCAGGGAACAGCTACAAACACAGCATTCCGTCAGTCAGTTCTCCTCCACCCTGATCCTCCCACTTGAGGTCAAACAGGGTCACTGCCTAGTAAGTAGCACACAAACAGTACAATCCATGACTGGGACTCCAGCCAGCATCCTCTAGACTGATCCAGGTCATTCTTTCTAGATCCCTAGTTGATAAAGGGGATGGGCATCACTTGATTTATCACCTTCTGGCCTTCCAGAGCCTTTGGTGACACACAACAAGGGCAGCAGTGACACCCAGTGGAGAGACACAAACCAGCTCCCTTCCACCTAGGGACAGGAATATGCCTGCCTCTGCTCTGGGCCAGGAGTTCTGAACACACCCCACCTCAGGGACTGGGCGTGAGTCCTGTCCATGGTACTGACTGGATGGGTGGGATTAAAAGCTGTCTGGACTGGATAATCACAAAGGGCCCCACGAAGGACACCTGCAGTCCCAGGGGCCTCAAGACCACAGCTCACACAGCCACCAGACATATGTGATTTCTCAAGCCCTGGATGCTGTGTCCCTGAGCCAAGGATCAAGTCCTGCCTTTATCAAAGGATCTATTCCTCTTGTATCTTCCAAGAAGACAAGGAGAGAAAAGATGTTCACAATCTACAATGCCATGCCAAGTGAGAACAGAAATGTAAAGCAATGTTAGCTTTGGGCTTTATTCAAGCATGTATTCTTTTCCACTGGGGATGGAACCTGGTGCACTTTACCACTGATCTATGTTTCCAGTTCCTTCTGTTTTCTTTTCAGACAGTCTCACTAAGTTGCTGAAGCTGGCCTTGAACTGGTGATCCCAAGGAGCTGAGAGTACAGGTGCGCACTACCTGCCAGCTCAAGCATAGTTAGTGAAAGAATACCCCTTCCTCCTTTGAGTCCTTCCTTCCTTCCAGCCATCCACCCAGCTATCCATGCACCACATTCTAAGCATCATGCCAAGTAATGGATACATCACAGGAAAAACACACAGGCCCATGCTCTCTTGGAATCCATCGCCTAGTGGAAGAGACCAGTGTAAATCAAATAATTACACAGATCAAGATATAATTTCAATGTGACAAGATATAATTTCAGGGGTGCCACTGGACTCTATTACAAAGAAGACTTTACCTAGTCAGGAAGTTAGAAAGAGCTTTCCTGAGGAGAGGACAATTGTGGTCTGGCCTGTTGATGAAATGACCATGTTTCAGGCAGAGGGAGCAGCCAGAGCAACATCCCCAGGGCAGGAGAGAGGCAGGAGCACTTGAGGAACCAAAAGAAGCCTGGTGTGCAGGGCAAGGAGGAGCAGGGTGGGAGCCAGGCGGGAGACCTGGGCAGCTGCCATGCATGGCAGGCCCTGTTGGCCATGTTAGGTTCTCTTATAAACTGAAGAATGATGGAGAGGTACCAGGTCTGGAGTGAAAGAACATGAGTGCAGTCATTCAAGGTGACTCCGAAACACCCATGTGGAGATGTCAAGGGGGCAGACATACACACATAGAGAGGACCTCCCAGGAGGGAAGTGGAGACAACAAATTTGAGATTCAACCAATGGCACAAATGGCAATTGTAGTCACAGGTATGGATGTTAAGATCAAGTGACAACGTACAAAATGAAGAGAGGACACGATGCCACTTACATGACCATAACCTCCAGGTGCTAGCTCAATCCAGGAACAGCAGCTGGAAGAGGACAAGTGACATTTCTGGCTGCCCAGGCCCAGGTTCCAGCCACTGCTCTCACTGGATTAGAGAACAGCTGATAAGGTCCTTGTGAGCAAGAAAGACAGTAGAGACTGACACGGGTGCTCACACACTGGGGACATGACCCGCTGAGGCCAGGCTCTTCCCTCCTTCCACCTCTCCCTCTGTGGAGGGATGCCCTGGCTGGACTCCCTCTGGGTGACCTCTCCATTTCCCTCCTTGGATACGCCATGCTAGTGATGGAAGAGGGGTCCCTTTATGGCTGAAGCACTCTGTTGGGAGAGAGGGCAATAGAAACTGCTTGGAACTCCATGCTGTGCCTATAAACTAGGCCTGGCTTCCGAAGTGCCTCTCCCAGACCAGTCCTGATTTTCTTGCCCTCCAGGAGAACCGAGGAAGGTGGCCCAAGCAGGAGAAAGAGCCTGCCTCCCTGGCCTGGTGCTGAGGAGACATTGTGAACTCATGGACAAGAATGCCCAGGGATCAGGGACACACCTTTCAGCCTTCTCTGTGCCCTGGATCCTATCACCTTCATTAGCTGAGTCTTTCAAAACTAAAGCTCTCAAGATGAGCCTCACCCTGATCTGCCATTCCCACAGGCTCAAGCATCCCCACAAGGGGGCAGTGTAGGCCATGCAGAGGCTGAGAACCAACTTTCCTTTTTTTCCCACCTTTTTAAATTGGTGCATTAAAGTTTTATATATTGATGCAATTTTTTGTCACATATTCGTTCATACACACAAAATAACAATATAATTTGCCAATGTCACCCCCAGCACTTCCCCACTCCCTGCCTCTCACTTTTAGTCCCTTTCTTCTACTGATCCCTTCGATTTTCAGGGGTTCGGCCTCATCTTTCTTTTCCTTTTTCCTCTCTAGCTTCCGCATATTACAGAAAACATACAACCCTCCACCTTCTGAGTTGGACTTATTTTGTTTAACATAATGGTCTCTAGTTCCATCCATTTTCCTGCAAATGACATCATTTCATTTCTCTTTATGGCTGAATAAAACTCCATTGTGTATATACACCACAGTTTCTTTGTCCATTCATCTATTGATGGACACCTAGGCTGGTTCCATAGTTTGGCTATTGTGAATTGTGAGGCTATAAACATGTATATGCGTGTATCACTTTAGTGAGTTGACTTTAACTCTTCAGGGTAAGTACCAAGAAGTGGTATAGCTGGGCCACATGGTGGTCCCATGCCTACCTTCTGAGGAGCCTCCATCTTGACCCTCATAGTGGATGTACTAATTTACAGTCACACCAATAGTGCAAAGATGTTCCTTTTTCTCCATGTCCTCTCCAGCATTTATTACTGCTTGTTTTCTTGATGACTGCCATTCTAGCTGGAGTGAGATGAAATCTCAGTGTAGTTTTGATTTGCATTTCCCTACTTGCTAATGATGTTGAACATTTTTTCATGTATTTGTTGACCATTTGTATTTTTGAGAGTATTTAATTCATTTCCCCTTGTATTTTTTTCAGTTCTGCTCTTCTTTTTCCTTTTTTTCTTTTTTCTTATAAGTTATGCATGACAGTAGAATGCAGTTTGACATATTATGCATATGTGGAGTACATCTTCTTATTCTTCTGGTTGGACATGATGTAGCATTATTAATTGGGTTATTTGATTTTTGATGTAAAGTTTTTTGAGTTCTTTATGTATTCTAGACATTAATCATCTGTCAGAAGAGTATCTAGCAAAGATTTCCTCCCATTCTGTAGATTTTCTCTTCACATTCCTAATTGTTTCCTTTGGTGTGCAGAAGCTCCTTAATTTGAAGTCACCCCATTCTTGGTATTTTTTCCTAAACTTTAGGGATCCCATTGAGAAAGTTGTTCCCTGTGCCTTTACGTTAGAGTGTTGACCCTGTGTTTTCTTCTAGGATTTGTTTAGTTTCTGATCTCATTCCTGGTCTTTGATACATTTTGAGTTGATTTTTTGCAGGGGGAGAGATACGGTTCTAGGTTCATTCCTCTACATAAGGAAACCAATTTTCCCAGCACCATTTGTTTAGCAGGCTGTCCTGTCTCCAGTGGGTGTTTTGGGCACCTGTGTCGAGGTTCAGATGACTTAGGTGTTCGGGTGTGTCTCTGTGTCTTCTGCTCTGTTCCATTGGTCTCCGTGTCTGTTTTATGCCCGTGTCACACAGGTTTTGTTACTCCAGCTCTAGTATAATTGGAGTCAGGGATTGCGATGCCTCTGGAATTGCTTTCTTGGCTAAAATTGCTTTGGCTATTCCGGGTCTTCTATTCTTCCAAATGAATTTTAGGACTGTGCTTTCCTGGTTCTGGAAGAGTGAGAGTGACCAATTTTCAGTGGTAGCCTCAGGCCAGGGCGGCAGTGAGGTGAGGATGCTGGATTTGGGACCAGTTCCTTCCACCTGCACTTCTATCAGGGCCCTCCAGCCCTCTGTGGAGGCTGTCCTCTTCAGAGGCCAGGCACTCACACTGCCAGGGCCTTCACACACACTGAGTCTCCCCCATGGATGTGAAGCCTCCTTCTTGTCTCCCTGGCAGGACCGGCAGGAGCAGCAGCAGGAGGCCCACATCCTGAGGTCCTGCCATGGTCCTATGCATCCAGCCAAGGTGTCCTGGGACTTGCTGCCCTTGGCAAGGGGCATCCCATCAGCATGGCAGGGTGTGAGGGGGACCACTGTTCAGCCACAGCCGCCTTTCCTGCCTTCCCCATCCCCCGAGGTGCCCAATCCCAATCTCTTCTAGTATGACCTAGAAAGTACAAGCCACCCACCTAGGATTCTGACTGAAAACTCTGTAAACATCCTTCCCTCTGTTACCAGAAAGGTCTTTCTAAGTCACAGTAGTCTGTTTCTTAAGGGAAATTGACTTAACAATGAGAATCAGAGAAGGAGGCTGAGTTCATTGCAAGGACTAATCGGGATACTGGATGATTCTCTTTCCCTATAAGGGAAACAGGCTGCCTGCTACTAAGTAGGAGTGACTGGGGACCAACACTACTGAAGACCACTCACCCATAGTGTGACCACTCACTGATAGTGCTTCCCAAAGCAGAAGGGTAAATGGAGGCCTATATACCACCTGTCTAATAATGAAAAGTTATAAATCAGCAAACAGTGAAAGAAATATGTTCTATCATCCAGTCTTGAAAAATGCACTTTCCTAACAACCTGGTAGCTGATTTTCACTATGAATTCAGACCCCTTGAACTCTGTGCCCCAGCAGCAGGCACAGGGAGAACAGGCCTCAGTTCCAGCCCAGGCCCTTGATTTCCTCTACCTTGGCTCCACCCCACACCAGGAGAACCCTGAGTACGTGCAAGTGGACGCCCCTGTCCAAGCATCCAAGGTCTGTCCACTCCCCACCCCCATCAGCACCTGCCCTTGGTGACTGTGCTTGGGCCTGGGAGTGCACACCTTGGCCAGTGGCCTGCATGTGGCCATCTGGGTAGGAACAGCAGAATTATTGAATGAGAGCACAGTCAACAAAGGGGACTCCAGGTTGGCATAATCCCTTGGACACAGACTCCTTGGCATGGGGAAGGGACATGCCCAGAGGACGGCCAGAGCAAGCCCACCAGCAAGGCCTAAGGACAATGCTGGCAGGTGACACAGTCACTCCTCTTCTATTGACAGGAGATCAGCCAGTGGACCTATGAGCCCTGGAATCGTCTCTATATGTCTCCTGTCCAAGTTCCCCCTCACCCTTTTTTCTTTTTGTTTTCTTGTATCAGGGATGCTGAGCTATATCCTCAGTCCTTATTTTTTACTTTGAGACAGAGTCTCCCTAAGTTGCTTAGAGCCTTGCTAAATTGCAGAGGCTGGCCTCAAACGTGAGATCCTCCTGCCTCAGCCTCCTAAGTCACTGGCATTACAGGTTTGTGACACTGGGCCTGGTCTCACCTTTGTTTTCTAATGCTGACCAGTTAGACTCCCAACAAGGAGCAGATGGCACCATCAAATTAGAAGGTGGAGATGGAATGTGGGGAAGCTATGATGAATAGGCAGTAACCCCAGGCCAGCAAAGATGGAGGGACTATTAACACCCTTAGGCCAAGGACAGGGGAAAGGAAGGGATTGCATCCAGGAGACAGCCACATTGAGGACAACGAGGAAATGTCTGATCTTTCGTTGACAGATACCAAGGTGCCACAGGAAAGGATCTGATAGACTAAAGATCAAGGCCTTTCTCTCCTTCCTCCCTCTAATTTCCCATGGTACTTCCCATTGGCCAAACCCAACCAAAGCCAGGTGGCAGGGGAAACTATTGATGTAGCCCAGGAAGGTCAGCTTCTGGGGTCAGAACCAGGAAGGTCAGCCCCTAAAGGAGAGGAACAAAAGAGGGATCTGGAGGAGTAATCCGAAAACTTCCAGAACAACACTCAATAATGGCTCAGATAAAATCATCCATAGCAAATGACAAAAGGTGGGCATTATCAACAGAGTTTGGTGTCAGGGTCAATAAACAATGCATCTTGGGGCTGGGGAGATAGCTCAGTTGGTAGCGTGCTTGTCTTGCAAACATAAGGCCCTGGGTTCAATTCCCAGCCCCGCAATAAAAAAATTTTTAAAAAAAGGGTCTTGATTGCAATGTGTATGTCCAATACTGTGGACACATGGTTACCGGGCATAACTGGCAGGTGGTTTGCATAAGTGTTTCCCACAGAAATGTCCAGACTCTCCCAGAGACACCCAGCTCAGCCTGACTAGGAAGAGAACCCAAGTTCCCTCAGTCTGGTTTTTCCCACATCCACTCCTCTGCAGTATTGACAAAGCCTGTGAGCAGAGGAGGAGAGAGAATAGGCTGGGGGGACAGAGGACGGTTTCATGCATGCTGAGTGTGAAGGGACAGTGGAAATAGCCAGACAGCAGCTGGATGTGCAGGAGATAGCATGCAGACAAAAAATGCCTCCGCACTCCTTATCCCAGGCTCCTGACCCAGATCTGGAAGAGGGCTCCGCCTCCTCTCCACAAAAGCTGGCTCAGGGACCAGCCACTCACAGGCAAGACCAGAGAGCCACAGCCCTGGAAGGAGCAGGCCACTCTTCCCTCCTGCTGACTTTTCCTTGCAGTTCTTCCTTCTCCAGCCCACTGGCTCAGTGCTCTAACTTTTACTCAGCACACCTCGCCTCCCTTTCCCCATCAGCGTACTGAGAAGCGCTTGCACTTCCCTTAATTCATCCAGATCCTCATGTCAGGCAGGATCACCTAATGAGGACCAGATCCAAAATTAAACATCATGAAACATAAGTGGGCTAAGTTAAAGGCATGACGGGAACTGGCTGTGATATTGCATACTTCAGTGGAAATCCTACACAGTTTTCCTTGGAAATGTCAGCCGATCGGAGAGCATATGCACCAGTGAGAAGTGGATTTTTCTGGATCTCTGACATGAAGAAGCCTACTCCAGGGAGCTGTTCTCTCAGTCTGTGACTTAGCTCAGCCCCGGGAACAAACCCCCGCTCGGCTCATCCTGAGCAGTGTTGATCTGAATGGGAAACGTGCCAGTTTTCTCATCGTAACTGGCAGATTTCTTAATTAACTTGCTGATACTGTCACTGTTTTGGAGTGCAGCCCTGCCTCTGCTATTTTTAGGGGCTTGTACTAGGAACCCACCTGTCATTCAGCTAGCCTGTCTTCGAGTGTGACATGAATGTGGGTGCCATGGATCACACAGGGAAGCACTGCATATGGGAGGCTTCCGGAGACTTGCCTTGCTCCCTTAGGGCTTTTTGACACCACATCTTCCTCTCACTTCCCTTGTCACGAGTTCCCAGGTCAGTCCTGAGTCTGACCTAACCCATCAACCATGCCGGGGCCCTAGGAAGCCAGTCTAGGAGAAGGACTTAATAGATTAGGCTAAGCCTCGAGGTCTGGGAGCCCCCAGGAAAGAGGACTAAGCAGTGTCCTGGGCCAGTGAGCAGTAGACTAAATCCCAGTGTGGACCAGCTAGTGTAGATGGGTTCCCAGCCCTACACAGCACACGTGGCCCCGGCCGGTCACCTGACAAATGATGCCACAGACACAAGGAACATACTAGTGCAGGGAAGAATTTTCAAAATCATTTTTAACTTCTCATTTTATAGATGCAGAAACTGTCCATGGTCCAGAAGAGCAATACGTTAGAGATGTCTAACGTACTGAGTAAACACATGGGTGTTGCAGGCTAGAAGCCCAGCGC
>JAJEJO010053866.1:13897-30146 GCA_020662805.1 Glaucomys volans
TTCTTTCTTTCTTTCTTTCTTTCTTTCTTTCTTTCTTGTACTGGGGATTGAACTCAGGGGCACTCGACCACTGAGCCTCCTCCCCAGCTCTATTTTGTATTTTATTTAGAGACAGGGTCTCTCTGAGTAGCTTAGCACCTCGTTTTTGCTGAGAGGCTGGCTTTGAACTCACAATCCTCCCGCCTCAGCCTCCTGAATCACTGCAATTCCAGGCATGTACTACCGTGCCCGGCAAGATCCAGGTTTTCTAACACCCAGTGGGTCGTATGTCAACAGTGCACCTCGAGACCACTGGACACTTAGTGTTGAAGTCCTTGGCAACGCTGTGGAAGACATCATTGGCATCATAGGAGGGGTTTGCCATAGGGCACCATCTTTATGATGCCATTTATAAGTAATGAAAAACCTTCCATTTAGTGGGATTCTTTTTTCTTTCTTCTCTCTCTCTCTTTCTCTTTCCTTTTTTGTACTGGGGATTGAACCTAGGAGGGCTTTACCACTCAGTTACATCCCAGCTCTTTATATATTTTACTTAGAGACTGGGTCTCACCATGTTGTTGAGGTTGGCCTCAAACTTGCAATCCTCCTGCCTCAGCCTCCTGAGTCATCCAGATTCTAGAGTGTGCCCGGTGCCCAGCATCAATTTAGTGGTTCTCAATCTTTTGCTTAAGAACCTCACCTTGGGACTGCAAAAGCAAGGTTGAGGTGTAACAAAGGCATCACTCACTGCAGGTGGCAGCAATGAATGGTAGAACAAACCAAAGTGTGCTTTAATCAAATTATAAGAATGGACACAACGAGATCAAGAAAGAGGATAGAGTTTTAAAAATCCAGCATTGTTTTCAAAAGAGATGGGGAATTTCATGTTTTTAAAAACTTAGTCTTCTCTGGCTACCTCCACATTTCACTCCTGATTCAGGTTTTTTTGTTTTGTTTTTGTGTTTTTAACATGCAAAGAAGTTCACTGCAGCATGATTCATGGCGGCAAAACAACACAAAAAATATGAAGTTGGAAACAAAATGAGTACTTATCAATCAGAAAGTGGCTGAGTAACTCTGGTTCATCGACCCCACTGAATACAGGGCGAATTTTAAAAGTATCACAACAAATCGAATGAGGTAGGTATGAGA
This sequence comes from Glaucomys volans, assembly GCA_020662805.1. Taxonomy (NCBI): domain Eukaryota; kingdom Metazoa; phylum Chordata; class Mammalia; order Rodentia; family Sciuridae; genus Glaucomys; species Glaucomys volans. Next base: position 15,029 of record JAJEJO010053866.1, read on the forward strand.
ATTCAGCTGCTCTCCACCAGAGCGGCCAGTAAAGAAACCAGCAAACACGCAGAGCAGGCCTGGGAGACAGCACAGAGGTAGTGTGTGCTTCACATGCCCAGGCCCGGGTTTGCACAGCAAACAAACAAAAAAAGTCAAAAGAAAGCCTCTCTACATTGCTCCTTATTCCTGATTCCTGAAAATATAGGTATTTGAAAATATATCAACTGCATTAACATGTGTGGGTTTGTCATTGTTACCCTAAGTGAATTAACATACAAATATTCAATAACAATTCTCAGTGAATGAGGGCAATAAGAAAACTATAAATTCAATTAGAAAAAAAATAGACAACATAGGAGAAAAACTGACTGATGATCCCAACAAACTTCACAAAAAGAAAATCTAAATGATTACCAACCACATAAAGATGTTCTCAATGATTTTGTTAATAAAAAATATATACTATGAAATGGGGATGTGGCTCAGTGGTGGTGCACTTGCCTAGCATGTATAAGGCACTGGGTTCAATTCTTATACATCATATATATAAATAAATGAATAAAATCAAGGTCCTTAAACAACTAAAATGTACACACACACACACACACTAGCTGGGCTCAGTGGTGCATACTTGTAATGCTAGCAGCTAGGGCGGTGGAGGCAGGAGGATTGCAAGTTCAAAGCCAGCCTCAGAAGCTTAGCAAGGCCTAAGCAACTTACTAAGACCCTGTCTCAAAATAAAAAATAAAAAGGGCGGAGATGTGCCTCAGTGGTAAAGTGCCTCCGGGTTCCATCCCTGGTACCCACCCCCAAACATATATCAATATATTTTATACTAATACATAACTATACACATTAAAATATTACAACAGTATTAATTTCCTGGTTTTGGTCATTGTCCTATGGTTATACGTTAATAATCCAGGAATTTGGTTGAAGGGTATGTGCTATTTTTGAAGCTTTGCAAAACATTAAAATTAGTTTAACATAAAGATTTAAAATTGTATGGTAGTTGAATTTTAACATTAGAGGATGGGAACAAAGATTTCTCAGCCCTTTTAAGCTGTTATTTTTTCCTCTGTTCACTATGCTGCACAGTCTGATACTAAAGAATGCTCACCTTGCCAGGAAAGAGTCCTAGTGATGGTCACATTGCCACCATGTTACTAGGCTTATGGAACCTCCTTGCTAAAGGAAAGAAATCAGGAAGGTGTGGCCGAAGGTGATGATGCAATTTCACCAGGGCCGTACTATAAGCTTGCTTTGCTGTTTGAAAGCAATTTTCTGCATAGTTTTAGAAGCAATGTAAGATGGTTGCTTGGTTTTTACTTTTCATGAAATCCAACCTACTTAGAGAAAATGCCTATATACCACGAATAATGTTAAAGTAAACACTCGTAGAGTCTAAGAGTCAAGAAACGAAACATGCAGCATTTCTAAACCCCCGGTGTAGGGTTTTCCCACTAATAACCTCTGCTTTTTAGAAGTAAGTGCCATTCCCATTTCTTAAGTGCCCTCTTCTTTTTAGAGTCATCATGTAGCTTTCTTTTTTTTTTTTTTGGAACTGGGGATTGAACTCAGGGGCACTTTGCCACTGAGTCACATCTCCAGCCCTATTTTGTATTTTATTTAGAGACAGGGTCTCACTGAGTTGCTTAGCGCCTTGCCCTTGCTGAGGCTGGCTTTGAACCCATGATCCTCCTGCCTCAGCCTCCTGAGCCGCTGGGATTACAGGTGTGCACCACCACACCTGGCCATGTAGCTCTCTTTTACCTGTTTTTAGATTATTTTTATGTATGAGCAAAGATTTTACATATTCTTTTGTATTTTGCTTTTTCTCAACACAGACTAGTTAGTTCATATTATTGTGTAGTTTTAGTTCATTTCTTTTCATTGCAGTGTTTCATTCACTTCTTTGAAAAAAGATTATTTTGTTACAATCAACAAATAATAATGGTCCCTATTCATAGGGTGCAACCTGATGTTATAATACATGTATACACTGGGGAATGATGAAATCAAACTAATTAACATGCCTATCACTTCACATAGTGAGAGTTAAAATCTACTCTTTCGGCAATTTTGAAATACCTACTACATTATTAATAATAGTCCCCATACTGTGCAATAGGTCACTAGAACTCCTTTCTTCTAATTGAAACTGTCCCCTTTGACAGGCATCTCTATTCTCATCACCCCCACCCCACCTGCCTCTGCTCAGCTATGATTCTACTCTCTGCTTTTATGAGCTCACCTTCATTTCTTTCTGTTGTTATTGTTGTTTTGTTTTTGTTTTTTGGTGCTGGGGTCAAACCCACAGCCTTGCTAGTGCTGAGTATGAGCTCTAGCACTGAGTTCTATACCCGAGCCCCTCAACTTTTTCAGATTCCACGTACAAGTAAGATTGCCCATTCATTTTTTAAGCCACCATCGTCCCACTGTCATTGTACCTGCTGCCTCCCCAGTTAGGAATGCCACATGCTTTCTATCCTCTCTGCACCCCCACAGACCCCACTCCAAATCTCTGGTCTTCACCCTGCTCATCCTTTATAGCCTGGCCTCTGGGTTTCCTCTCCTGTGCAGTCCACCCGTCCTCCATGGCTGGACACTGCCCTCTTTGCACTGTTATACTTCCCAAAAAGATTCTCCAGTGCCATCAGGAGAGAGTCAGCCCAACCCTAATCCCTCCCCTCCCTATAGCCCCACCCTAATCCCTTCCTGCCCCCTATAAATGCTGGCAACAAAAGAACTAACGCATGATTCCCGGCACCCCGCTTTTAGGTGTAAGGGTGGTCGCCACTGGCCAGCTAAAATAAAGGCTTTTGGCTTTACGTGATCAGCTTGGATGATCTTATTCTCATCGGGTACAACATTTGGAGGCCCCAGTGAGATTTGATTTCTCCAAGTCCTCACGCCTAAATTGGCCTCCAGTGACGGTTGCCTGGGAGCCCTACCTGAGTAGAGGGGAGCTCCTGAGAGACGTGCCTCAGCCTCACTCTTGGGGGGACTCCAGCCCGTCTTCAGGACGCTCTCCTGGACGAAGCCACCTGGTATCCTGTATTGGTGAGTTGACTTTCTGTATCTGGGGGACGTTGTCAGGCTGGACGCAGCGGCTTACACCAGTCCCAGGTCAGGGCGAGACGTCCCTCCTGTCCCCTAGTAGGCCTCCTCGTGAGGCCTAGTCTGGTGGACCCCTGGTGTAGGGTCCAGTCTGGTGGGCCTCCTCCCAGGGGGTCCCCTCTGGTGGGCCTCCTTCGGGGGTCCAGTCTGGTGGACCCCCGCCGTGGGGTCCAGTCTGGTAGGCCTGGTCCACTTGGCCTCCGGGTGGGGGCCTGGGGCCTGGTCTACTCGGCCCACCGGCCCACCGCGTGGCTGCTGGGTAACCGCTGCCTGGGGGCGGGTCCGCTTGGCCGCCACGTGTGACTTGGGCCTAGTTCCGTAGGCCTCTGTGTGGAGTCCAGTAGGACCTCCCTGTGGGCCCAGTCTGGTAGGGCGCATGGGGCCTAATCAGGTCGGCAGTTGTCTGTCTGTATTTGTCTTGTTAGTCTGGTCTAGGCGGACCCGGTGGGGGAGGGCGGGGGAGGGACCACGCATGCGCCAGGGTGAAGGCAGGCAAACCGCCCACAGGTGCCCCTGAGAACTCCCCCTGCCTGCAGCCGCCTGTGAGTGGGAGGCCAGGGAGGAGAGTGGGGCAAGAGCGCTGCTGTGGGGCTGTCGCATGGTCATGTGCACCTGACAGGGAGAGAAGAGGAGGCTGGGGGGGGCGCTGCTCCCGCCGAGCTATACCCCCCACGTCTTCTTCTGGGCACTGCAGCCCCGCTGCCCTCCAGTGGGCTGCCTTGCATGGCGCGGCCCAAGCTTGTCTGCTGGGGATGGCTGTTGTCGCCCGCGCCCGCCCTGCCTGGGTGGGGCTCACGCTGTGAGAAGGTGCACTAGTTGGCTGCTCCCTGGGGATGTGTGCCCTGGAGGCAAGCCGCGGGACGCCACAATGTCGCCCTCTGTGGCACGCCTGCCCCGCGTGGGGGTTCTGTTGCCGCTGCTGCTGCTGTTGCCGCCACCTGCCTGCCTCACGGCACAGCGCCCATGCATGGCGGGGTGCAGTGACACCCGCTGCAGCTGGGTTGATCCACAGGAAGGGCCCAACTCATGTCCAGAGTCCCTCCGCCACCGGCCCCCGGGGTGTCCAGGCCGTTTGTGTTTTCTGTTTTTTTTCCCTTGCTTTTTGTGTCACATCTCTCCAGGACAGTCTACTATGGGACAAAGTCAGTCAACCACGTGCCCCACTGTTCTAACTTGTTTTTTTAGATCATTTTCAGGACTTCCAAGAAGGTGCCACTGACTACGGAGCTTCTGTTAGGTAACTCTGCCAAAGCCATTTCCTACTTTGTTGTCTTAGATTCCAGCTGCTGCCTGGTTTACTGTGTTATATGTTGAATCCTTGCAGCACTAAAATTTGGTTTGTTATTGAAAGACTTTCTGGTTTCTATCAGTGACAGCCCACAAATAAATGGATTAAGCTGGGTACTTTCCATGGTGGAGATGAGTGGAATGTCCAGAGTTTCCCTTTAGACGAACAGAGGTATGCAAAATATGTAAAGATGTTCATCAAACACACAAAGGTCAAGCTGGTATCACATTTTGGGTCAGAGCACTCTTGTCCATTAAGCCTTATAAGGGTATTTGGCACTAACAAGGTGGAAAAATATGAAGAAATTCCTGATTCCCAGTACCAGTCAGATAACTTTTTAGGTTTTTGAAGTTGCAAACACTACAAGATTTAAGTGGTCTGTGCCTGAAACTCAGCAGTGTGGGTCAGAAAAACAAAAAAGAGCCTTTTATTTGAACACCAGCAAAAGTAATTAATCGCTGTGTAATTTTTCCAGGACTCTTGTCTTTGAATTTTTGAGCTCAAGACTTTTGATCAGGCCTATTTTTATTTAACTCGAGTTTTTGAACATCTTTTACATTGCAATGGAGATAAAAAGCTACAAGGCCTTTTTGTGTTAAGTGTGAATTTGTTGTCTTGTCTTGTGTGATATCAAATTGACATAAAGAGCGCTCAAAGAAATTAAAATGTATTTCAATTGGGTACCTCACAAGTCTCTAGGTGGTCAAAATAATAAAATGTTGCTGTCTATACTTTTCTTCCACAGGAAAGAGATGGCAGATACTACTTGTCTGATCTTGGTTTTTACAATAAAATAAGTAAATTAGATTTAATACATATACTCAAATGTGTGTGTTAGAGACATCTGGTTAAACATTATTGGTGTTTTCATGGATTGGTAAATAAAAAGGGTTTAAAATTGCTCACTGAATCCTGCCACTGGAGAGGCCTCCTGGGATTTGTTTGTCTGTGTGTCTGTCTGTGTGTGTGTGTGTGTGTGTGTGTGTGTGCGTGTGTATGGTGCTGGGGATTGAACCCAGGGCCTTGTGCTTGGGAGGCAAGCACCCTACCAACTGAGCTACATCCCTAGCAGATTGGAAAGGAAAAATAGGTATGAAAATATATTCAGCAAAAGGAAAAAGAAAATGTTTCTGTGTAAGAAAGTCTATGTGTAAGTAAAGGGCAAATTCCAACAAGTTTTTGTGGAATTAAGGGGTTATATGTATGTGAGACTGTCAATTGGAAACTGTTATCAATATGTTAATTTACTCTTAACATTGTGTCTATTCAATTTTGTTCTTTGGAGCAATTGGTCTTGGAGATTGGGGTTTATACTATTGTGGTTAAATAACTGGTGGGGTACTGTGCTACATTGCAGAGCCTAGGTTTTTCCTGAAAAATAGGTTTGGTTGCTCTTCTTTGTATATTAATGTGTCCGTGCCTTCCAGGTGCAAAAGTCTTTAGAGCAGAGGATTTGTTGGGCTGATGTTCTCCAAACTAGGCTTGTCTGTGCTGGTAATTTATAAGAATAACAAATTTTATTGGGGACTTAATTTTTATCATTTAATGTTTTATAACAGAACCTGCTAAATTTGTTACTTTTTACAGAGATCAAAATTTGAATACGGTGTATTTGGAGTTGGTGAGAGCCTGATTTGTTTGGGGGTTAATATTGTGAAACATGGAAACATCTGGTCACTTTGCCACACAAAAGGAAAGTTGGAAGCTCTCAGCCTTTCCTTGATTTGTTTTAAATGTAATACTGTTCACATAGACTCAGGAAACGATACATGTTAAACTCTGTCAAATGATGTTCAAAGAGGAGGAAAAGAACTAGAACTAGAATGCTTTATCTCAACAGGAAACATGGTGTATAGCTCAGGCAGAATATGGGATGGCTATTACACAAATTAGATTGTTAATTCTACTTTGTATTTTTCCTTGTAAGCTCTGTAGCTGATACCTGATTAATGTTTTGAAGAAGTACTGCTTCAGGAAATTAGTTTGAGATACTAAGCCATCACCTATAGAGCAGATAAGATAATAAAAAACCCCAGTTAGATAAAAGGGAGTAAATAATTGCAAAGTTATAGACATTGAAGTTAAAGCCCAGTACTCTTACTTTGTGATTGGTGGGACTGGCTTGCTGGATATTTAAGATCAAACAGAGTAACACAGGAGGGCCAAGAAAACCAGTTTTGGCTCTTATCCTCAGAGTCTGCCTGAATCCAGGGAACAAGAGGGCTTCTCTAAGGAGCTTTGCAACTCTGGGTCACCCGACCTCCTGATCAGGGAGATTGATGAGGCTCACTAGAGATGGAAAGCAAATCAACGCACCTGCTACAGAGGAGAGTCTTTGAAAAGGGAGACACCCCTGATGCTTCCAAGGGAAGCCACCTCATCAAGAAGAACCCTACCTAGCAAATGGCAAGCACTAAAGGAGCTAATAAGCTGCTCTCATGTGCCCCACGAGTGACCCTGTGGGAAATCAGCTGACTCTTAAGAGACAGGAACAGGTCAATTTGACCAGCTTGATCTTAAACACCTAGCAAAACAGTTAAAACAAAACCAAAACCATAGATATTCTTGGGCATTTAAAGGAAACAATAGTTTAATGTAACTTAAGATGTACTTGTGTTAGTCCCTAGAATAGGAGTGGAAGCTAGAAAAGAGAGATTCTTAGGTAAATATGCCTGATAACTATTAAAAGAAACTGCCAGTGTCAGAAATTTTTAGTCAGCTTAAGGCCTACAGACCTTCCTGAGCTGCACAGGTAGGCTTAATCTATGTTCGCTAGTATGATTATCTAATATTAAAGTTCCCAAATAAAGGCCTCAACCTCTCCAGCCTTTGATGGGCCTTGTTATAAGAACAACGTCTCAATTCTTCCACCTGGTGAGAGATTGACTTCTGTCCTGTTCATGATACATGTTCCAGATGCTACAACATTTATTTGTATTAATCTCATTTTGGTACTTATGTCTTTTTGTTTCTCTCTCCTAGAAGCACCCACCCCAGATGACTTTACAACCCTCATTGTAACCTTCCCAAGGAGACTTCTACCCCTCATTGACCAGATTTCTAAAAGGAACTTCAAATTGCTTCCCCCACTCCACCCCCTTCCAGCTTGAAGCAGCCAGAGCGGTCGTCGACCCCCTCCTTACAGCAGTAAAAAGTGCCTAATTAAGGACAGGCAGTTAATGTAGAATAAGAAATCTGGTCAAATTGAGGAATGGAATCCATCAGAGTCTGGGAAGTTGGAAACTGAAAAAAAACTCTAGTTTCCTAAACAAGGATTTGTTAGTGTGGATAAGACCAGTGGAGAATGTTAGACTTCCCAAAAAGATTCTCCAGTGCCATCAGGAGAGAGAATCAGCCCCACCCTAATCCCTCCCCCGCCTATAGCCCAACCCTAATCCCTCCCCTCCCTATAGCCCCACCCTAATCCCTTCCCACTCCCTATAAATGCTGGCAACAAAAGAACTAACGCATGATTCCCGGCACACCACTTTTAGGTGTAAGGGTGATCTTCACTGGCCAGCTAAAATAAAGGCTTCTTTTGGTTTTACGTGAACGGCTTGGATGATCTTATTTTCATCGGGTACAACAGCACCACATCACTACCGCGCTCGGAACCTCATGGCTTTCCATACTTCATTATGTCTTATATTTTGTAATTAAAAGGTTTTGAGAGATACTGTGTCAGCGTCTCCTATGAACCTGTGACTTTCTTAGGGGTCAGGAACACATCTCTTCATCCTGGGCATTCTGGCTGGCAGGTGCTCAATAAATGTGTGCTCAATGAATAAATAGAATTTCCATCCATCTACACTGGGTTAAAATTCAGTCTTCTGTGGATTCACAAGGATACATGATGTGGTCCCTAAAATGCTTCTTGGGCGTAGGATTCCATAATATACTTTGGGAATTTTTTCCCCAAATGAAGTTTCCCAGCATACGTGTGGTGATGGGGTGCAGAGAGGGAGAGAGAGAGCAGTCATCACAACATCTGGGTTAAGATTAGTAACTCTTCAATGTCAAATATAATCAGGGTAATTATTCAAAGCTGTCAACTGATAGTCTGAGGCAATCAAACCCCAAGCGCTGGCTTTCCCCAGGTGGGCTGTTCAAAAGAACCCAAGCCAGAGGCCACTGGAACAGAAGGTCATTTTTGAGGGGAAATTGTGGGTGCCTTTCCAATATGCAGTGCGGCCTGTGCAACTACTCAGTGCACCTTCTTCTACACCTAAGAAGTCCAGGCAGTTGACTGCTTAGGCCCAAATCCCCAATCACCAGTGTGAAGCGCTGCAGTGGTGTTTCATGCAAAACAAAAACAAAAAACATTTTGCTGCAAATTATTACAGCACTCCTTCTTTGATTTTGCATTGCACTTTAGTTTTCTAAGCACTTTCACTCACAATATCTCATTTTAGCCTTGAAGCCACATGAGCATAGTGGACTTAGTGCACAGGTGAATATGCAGAGGTCAAAGGTAGTATCGTGGCGCTCCCCAGGCCATATGGTCAGTGGTAACACTTTTGCCTTTTCTTTTGCCTTTTCCACTAAAGCTGTGGAATCAAGAAGTTATTTCAAGATCTTCAGTGTAAGTATCGCAGCAGGACCTGACCCTACCACATATTCCAAGATCATTTGCTCTTGTCACTGATAAGTAACTGCTAGATTAGGAAGAAATTTAGGAGATCACTTAGTCTAATTTTGCAATAAATGCAAGGAATTCCCTTTACCATTGCTGTGGTTTGAGGGGTACCCTCCAAAAGTGCACATCTTAAATTCTTGGTCCACAGCATGGTGCCCATCCTTAGGCCATTGAGAGTGAGCCCTCAAAGGGGATTTTGCTGAGGGTGGCCTTGAACTTATGATTCTCCTGTCGCAGCCTCCCCAATTGCTGGGATTACAGGTAATCACCACCTCGCCCAGCTAGGTCTTCCTTCCTCCCTCTCGCCCTCCCTCCCTTCTCTCTCTTTCTTTCTTTCTTTCTTTCTTTCTTTCTTTCTTTCTTTCTTTCTTTCTTTCTTTCTTTCTTCTTTCTTTCTTTTTTCATTAATTGGGGTTCAAACCCAAGGCCCCATGCATGCTAGGCAAATGTCCTACCACTGAGCTACAATCCTGGACTTTTAAAAAAATTATTTTATTTTATTTTTTAAATAATTTTTAGTTGTAGATGGACACAATATCTTTATTTTATTTTTTATGTGGTACTGAGGATTGAACCTAGTGCTTTGCATGTGTGAGGCAAGTGCTCTACTAGTGAGCCACAACCCCAGCCCTAAAAAATTATTTTATTTTGACACAGGGTCTCACTAAGTGGCCCAGGCTGTCCTTGAACTTGTGATCCTCCTGCCTCAGGCTGCCAAGTAGCTGGGATCTCCCTTCCCTCTTGATACCTGTACATTATATAAGCAATTTGTTAGAGCACAGAACTCCCATCAAGATGTGTTGCCCTCATCAAAGGCCTAGAGAATGGGGCTGCCTGATCTTGGACTGGAATTCCAGAACCATGAGTCAAAATAAACCTTTTCCCTTTATAAGTTCATTATCGTAGGTATTTTGTAATAGTAACACAAAACTAATACAACAATCCTTAGTCATGTTAGGTATTCCTTATATTGGGTATCCCTTGAATTTCTTCTCATAAGTCTTAATTTTCCTCAATGGGACTGCCAAAAATGTCTAATTCCTCTTCTTCAAATATGTGTGGGTGGTCTGCTCTCTTTCCTGGCCTAAATATCCCAGCTCCCTCAAGCCACTGCTCTGTTTCTGGTACCAGCAGTAATAGAATACTTCAATAATTTCTAACATTTAACAAGAGGCAATATGCTAAGTACTTTGCATAAATTATTTTTTTTAAGCCTCTCCACAACTATGTAATAATAACACACACTCTGTTAGCTTGATTTGACCCATGGAAGACAATTGAGATTTAAAGTTTAAGCAACTTGCCCAATGTCACCCAACTGACAAATGGTGAAACTGGCGGTTGCATCCAGGCAGTCTGAGTCTGTAATCTTCATCTAAACCATTCCACTATCAACGCTCTGTGTTCTTTCCCCATCTGCAGTAAAACAGAAAAGAAAAAAAGCGGGGGGGCTTCACATGCTAAATGGATGGAACACCGCTGGTAACTCTAAGAACCAAGCCCTAATCCTTGTCATCCACTTACTGTGACTGGAAGTGTGATTTGATTAAATCACACTATGCTACATTTTGTTGTTGTTGTTTACACCCATTCCACAGAGAAACTTCAGTCATTGTCATCATACACCTGTCACTCTTGGGACTAAATAGACTTCCTGGCCAGAGACTAAAGCCATGGACCATCAGGCCCAACTTACAAACAACATCTCATGTCATTCTCTACCTCATTCACTGTGCACCAGGGGACAAGGGTTGTTTTCAGCTTCACATGCCCAGTCCCCATAGTAGGGTCACCATGTGTTCACACATGTTCTTCCCTGCTGATAGAGTTGGCACGGCTGGTTCTGACACAGAAGAGAAGGATCTGACACTCCCCAGGAGGAACTTTTTATTTTTCTTTCTTTCATATTTGACAGCTGTCTCTATCCCAAATGCTTTGTGAATGCTCCAAGAGACCTTTGCTTTGGTTATGATGGCTTTGGTCGATGACTGTCCTTGATGACCCCATCCCACAGCCTCCCTAGGTGCTTCTGCCCCTCTGCAGTTGCTTCTGTTGTCCTTGCTCTGGTGAGAAGCCCCTCTCCTTCTCATGACTAAACAGAAAGTCTGCAGTTAGCCGGCAGGACACTGGGCACACATGTGAGCAACCATCTAGTCTACATAGGCAGCCTTCGTCTTTCCCTTATCGGATCAGTCCATGTACCGCTTCCCCTTAGGCTGCAATGTAAGTCCTAATAAACCCTCTTTTGGGTGGTTATAGTTATCCTTTGTGATTTAGATCTTGAGTAGAGAAGGCTGAGCCTTTTGCACTAAGAGCTGATAACACTAAAGGCTGTTGGCACTGAAGGTGGCCAGCAGCCGGGGCTGGTAACACTGAAGGCAGCCAGTAGCCAGGGCATAGTGGGGAACTACAGAGCAAGGGGGAGAGAGCTGTTAAGAGCTATTAGCTCCAGATGTTGAAAAAGTTCCAGAGAACTACCAATAGCTGCTGGCTCTGACTGATAGAAAAGTCCCAGAGAGTTGCTGGTAGCTGCTAGATCCCACTGTGAAGATTCACGGAAAGAACTACTGAATCACTAAGAACTGAAAGCTGCTGTAATTCAAAGCTTAGAGCTGCTAACTTTAAGGGAGCTTCACTTTGCCTATTCATGATTTCTATCCAAATCAAGCAAAGGAATCCTCAGCCAATTGATAACGGTTCCTAATCTTCAGATTTTGGTTTGCAGGTTATTTTCTTAGTGAGGTTTTCTCTTCCATCCATCTATCCATCCATCTATCCACCCATGCCCCATTCATCCAATGCCTCTACTGAGTATTTAGGAGCAGTCAAGTTAAATATGGTGTCTACTGTCCAAGAACATTTACATTCTGTTGCCTGTGCACTTTCTCCACTGCACATTTATTGTATGTTATACTTTTCTTTTAAAGAGCCATCAGAACTGCTAGTTATATAAATATTTTCATTTTGTAATACCTAAAGTTATTCTCATGGTTTAAAAAATCAAATAACATAAATAATACAAGAAATTCTCCTTGATGCCCCCCTATTATGTTATTCCCAACTATTGATGCTATTATCATTTTGGCATGGATCCTTCCAGACTTTGTGTATGCTTTTACATATACAGAGGCAAATATAAATACATGGTTGTTTATTTCATGTGTGTATAACATAAATGATGGAATACTATATATATATTTTTTTTTCACCATGTGCCTTGTAGATCTTGTACACAGAAATTCATTTCATTCTCTTAATTTCTTCATGCTGTTCTATAGTATGATAGTCTAACACATGAACTACAAATAAGCATTACTCCTGTTTTAATTTTTCCCTCTTATAAACAATGCCATAAGCTGGGCGTGTTGGCACACGCCTGTAATCCAAGTGACTCGGGAGGCTGAGCCAGGAGGATCACGAGTTCAAAGCCAGCCTCAGCAACTTAGCAAGGCCCTAAGCAACTCAGTGAGACCCTGTCTCTAAAGAAATACAAAATAGGGCTGGGGATGTGGTTCAGTGGCCGAGTGCCCCTGAGTTCAATCCCCTGGTCAAAAACAAAACAAAACAAAACAACAAAACAAAACAAAACAAAAAACAATGCCAGAATGAACACCTTTATGTGTTCAAGTGCCAGGAGAGGAGTTATTGGGATGAAATGAATGGGAAATTTTCATTTTCATATTATCATTTCATTCTCAAGAAGAAAAAAAGGGTTGCACCAATTTATACTCACATCCAAGGTACATGAGATACCCATTTTCCTATACCAATATGTTTTGTTTTTCTTAATCACAAGAGAAAAGCATTCTCAATAATCCCTGTAAGCAAATTTTGTCTTTGGCCATTTTTTCTTCATTGTTTTAAAAAGATTTATTTAAAGGCATCCTTTATTTAGTTGGAACATTAATCCTTAGTCAACTACATAGGTGGCGAATGTTTTCTCCCAGTTGTTGTGGATCTAACTTTGTTTAGAGTGTTTTGTCTTATAGAAGCCTTAAATGCAGGTTTGGTAAATTGGCCAGTATGTTCTTCTTTTGGGTCTTGTGTTTCACATCTTCCTTTCAAATTCTTCCCTTTCCCCAAGGCTATAAACATACTCTGCATTTTTTATATGACTATATATTCATTGGGATGTTCCATGGTCATCTATCTCCACCACCTGAATTTGAGCCCTAAGGGAGTCATGTCTTCTTCATTTCCAGCTACATCCCTACAGCATATCACAACTAGTACCTCCATGTGCAATCAATGTTTATTGAGTGAAAAAAAGAGCATGATGTGGATATTATTAACAAGAAGATACAGACATCCCTGAAAGAAGATCAATATGTAGAATTTTGCTATTGTGAATTTTTATAAAAGAATACTTTCTGTCTTCATTCTGTTAAATTTTGCACTAAAGTTTGAATTCTAATGATTGCCACCTTCCTTAGTAATCCCAAAATTATCATAAAACATTAAATTTTGAAAGAAACCGTTAGTTGCTATGCTGGTGCTTTCAATGCCTACACTTTCCGGACATTAAATGACTATTAGCTTGTCTTTAAAGTGTTTTTTTTTTTTTTGTTTGTTTGTTTGTTTTCAGACAAGGCCTGCCAGAGAACTGTACAAGCTTACCTGGAAGTGAACTCTGCCTCAGCTAAGCTTGCAGAACCATCCTGCCCCACCCCTCTTTTAGGTGACCTGAAAGACAACTTGGCTCATTCTAATACTAAAATTTTCCCCCAAGGATGTTCCCATCTGCCTTTTTTTTTTTTTTTTTGAACATACAATATATGAAGAGGCATGACATTGAACTGAGCATGCTCAAGAATGTGCCACCTCTACATGTGATAATGAGGCGATCCTGCATAGATATGCATGAGTTTTCCCCAATAAAAGACCTTTACTTCATTTGCTTGAGGAGACACTGCTTTGGGGATGAACCCAGAGCTCTCCTCACTTGTCACCTCTCCACTCCATCTCTTGGTCGTACTTACTGGGTATCCATTCACCAAGAGTTCAAACTATTACTTTTGGTGACAAAATTTTAGGGTTCAGAGAGGAGTCTAACCTGTTATCTGGTGTGGCATTCTGGGTATGGCTTTGTCTTCTGACAATGGGGTGCGCAAGTCTGCACCCTGCTGGAAGGCACCAGTCCCTTCCTGGGAGAAGGACACTTGGTTGAAGAGCGCCCTCTGCTGTTTGCTTTCCAGGGGCCTCAACACCTGAGCGCTTGGATACTTTCACCCCTCCCAGCGTCCCAGCCCCAGGATCTTCTGCCATTTCTATTTGCCAGAAGCTTCTGGTAATCTCCACCACCTCCTTTCCTTTCTTTTTCTCCAAGTCTGATGGAAATTTCTGGATACTATCAAATCATTCTGGTTGGGCCCTCTTCGGATGTAGTACTGTCAGCCTCATCTGGGCCTTCCCGACTTGTTCACCCTCTTTTTGTCCATTCTTTCACCTTCCTGTTGCATACAAGGCTGCACATTTTTATGTTCTCAGGCTCATGATTCCACCTCCCGCCCCCTCACTATACCCAGCTTATAGGCCCTTAACATCCTGTCTTTACCTGAAAATTATATTTACTGCTCTCTCTATAAACATGAAGAGTATGTTTATAGCCTTGGGGAAAGGGAAGAATTTGAAAGGAAGATGTGAAACACATCTTCCTATCCCTCTTCCTAAGACTTGGCCTCCATATACATTCCTGAGTCCATTCAATTCAGTTTTCTTATTCAATTTTACTTTTCCAAATAATTTTGTCTTCTCTGACTTCTAGCAACTTCTGATTTCCTTTAGGGGGCAAAAGCTTCCTCTACTTGAAACTGCGTTATTATCCCTTTGTTAAACTTCTTCAGACTACACTATCTCCAATTAACTCCTGGATGTTCTTCAGCCCCCTGCATTTGACTTCCATTGCCTGTCTCAGATTAAAACCAGTCCCTTAAAGATCAGTACTTACTTCCTGTCAATAAAATTTAATAGCATCTCCCACCACCAAAAGCTTCCTTCCTCCCTCCCTCCCTCCCTCCTTCCTTCCTTCCTCCCTTCTTCCTTCCTTCCTTCCTTCCTTCCTTCCTTCCTTCCTTCCTTCCTTCCTTCCTTCC